>QVOB01010577.1:0-29751 GCA_014839585.1 Pseudomyrmex concolor | reverse complement strand
GACGACTTGTTTTGCCTAGTAATGTACGGCGCCTATAATTATTGCATTCAATATATACTGATATGTACTTTTTTTACGGAATATTCGATGTCTGTTTGTTTTTTCTTGAACCGCGTGATCTTAACTGGAACGATACACAACTAACACACACACACACACACATGCATGTCTTATGCAAGCAAAATCTAAAAATAACGTCAATCATACAACCCGACAGAATCAATGAGTCTCTCTCTCTCTCTCTCTCTCTCTCTCTCTCTCTTTGCTGTGCTTATTTGCTGATTAATTTTAGAGTCACGTTTAGGAAATGCGTAACATTTTTTTTTCTAGAAGAAAATAGCTACTGTAGATATAAGTATCATCGGCTTTCTCTTTCTCTTTCTCTAATAAAAGGAGAATCAATTGTTTAATTATCTACTTGTAGTATATCTACTTGTAGTATATTATCTACTTGTAGTATATTAGTATCATCATTTCGTCACTCCGCCTTCGGACTATTTATCGCGCTAATTATGAAGCTCTGATGTAAATGAATAATTCGGCCGTATCTTCGAAAAAAACTTCCAATGACGTTCGATGTTATCGTCAGCGCGGTCCCATATTTATCCCGCCATACAAGCACATGTTACGTTAATCCAATAGTACGTCAATAATGGCAATCGTATTAATAAGAGATCCTGATTGGCGATTTCCACGTAATTGTGACGAAGATAATGAGAATGTGCGCGCGTGTAAGCACTACGTGTCAAAAAATTACACGCGGTGATAAAATCACGACGGTATGTCGATGTAAATTCACGTTTGTGTAATAATTTGCAAAAATTCTTCGTCTCTATAGGGACGCGCGATTGTAATTTCATTAATAATTTCACACCGATTTTCTTGGCTTGTTGTTCCCTTAGGATTCACTAAGCAAACGCGAGAAATCGTATGCGGTCTATACATCTGATTGAAACTCCGTGTACGGAGGTACGCGAAGTGTCCCAGCCTGGTTGTACAGATCGCGCCGGTGGTTATAAACCACACACACGTGTATTTGTGGTATTTGCATGAGAGGCGGATTGTGCACACACACATGCGTCGCGCCGCACAGTTTCACGCATTCACGCATCCACGCACATGTAAGAGGGAGAATCGCGTGCAAATACGAGATTGCGTCTTGCTTGCCATATGCATCACGCGTTACCACTGTTTTTCGTGCACATTATATGTACGGCGCATGTGTATCGCGCACCGGATTACAAGTTCGCTTGTATAAAGCGGAGCCCCGTCGTCATTGTCTCGATCGTGCTGGTTACAAACGGCGTGAACCGCGCATTTCTCGAACGCGCACCGAGAGCCGCATGCCAGCGTGACATTGCAGGTTCCGCGCGATAACTTTTGCATCGCGATACAGACACACCGTCAAGATTGCTGCTGCACACGCGCGCATCCGAATCGCGATTCCCTATCAAGAAACAACTCTGAAGGAGACACCGATACGTACGAGTTTTATTTTGGAAATTTAGTTGTTTTAATTTACGTGAGAATTTATGTGTGCAATTTATACGCCGATTTATACAATAAGTTGTCCGAAGTTTTCTATTCAAAGACTTTTTTATTACCAGAGCAATTATCTTTCGGGTTTTTTAAATATATTTTGAAAATGTTTTCTATAAATATGTTGAAATTAACCTTACGAACGTGTTTGAGCCAATATAATTGTTCATATACATACACACACATATAAGATTTATTTATGCATTGTGAATTATACAATAGATATATTTTGTTGAAAAAAAATGTGAGCAAGAAAGATCGTTACTTTCGCTAATAACAAATTCGTATCAAATGTCTGCATACTGGTATGTGAGAAATCGAAAGCGTGATAAGATAGCAACGTCATTCGATTATCCGCCGCACTTTCCTCAATAGTGCAGATTATTGGCAGTACCGCGCTCCAGTAATCAGGATATATCAAAACGTGACAAATTAATTTACACTTATCACTTATATCAGCACTCGCGATGTAAGAAAAGAATAAAATGCTTCTACACTATCGCAATTTTAAAAAGTGTACCATATGCGACCGCAAGAAGAATAATCGTGATGTAACAATGATGATGAACCTTGTAAAAGATCGAACAGAACAAAGTCTAAATATGTCGGAATTTAGAATTTATGCCCTTCGTAAACAGAAACTACTTTGAGCAGTACAGCAAAATTGCAATATTCGTATTGGTGATATTCTCAGTTATCAATAATTAACTTAATTACATGTAATATAAATGCTACAATTAGGTACCAGAACGATCTGAACGAATAATTTTTCAGCAGATGAACGGGCTTTTGCTATCGGTAATTACGATCGTTGCCGTTAATGACTCGTCCGAATAAAAAGCACCTTATAGCGGCAATAGCGCGTTGTGCAACGTGTCTAGATAACTGTTTATTTATAATATGTCTACTATTAACGGCAATAAGAGCACGAAATGAGAACACGATATTCTGTCCATTACTATTCTACGATCATCGCGATGACACTCACATTTGCAACGAAACGTATTAATTTTAATTTCTTGACAAAAATATGCTCTATTGACAATTCGTTTTGAGTAAAATTCAACGTGATGAAAAATGGCAATAATAAAACTATCTAGGAATCGAGTCGATGCTAGCAAAAATACTTTTAGAATTCAGATAGTCCGTCTAAATCGAGAGGATTAATTTTCTCGCGCGCGCGTGTACACGTTCCAGTCGTCATCTTCGCGTCGTCTCTCGTAGGAATCTCCCGCGTGTCGACCGGTTACAACTGTGTCGCGGTTGTCACCTGTCAGATTGTCACTTAGTCGTCCAATTATCTTGCTGCCAGAAGCTCGAGCTGACGGCGAAGATGCGCAGTCGAATCGAACAGATTCACCGGAAGAAGTGGGGCGCGCTCTGGAGGAACGGTATCGGGGCAAAAATAGGTGCGATAGGTAGGACGTTACCTGAATATTTTATCGCGCGACCCAGCGATGCTTAAGTTTGCGTTATCCGTCACTATAAAAAGCCGCGCAAGCACCGCCCGGAGGCGTTGTCCGGGTTTCCTTCGTGCTTCTTTAGCCGCTTTTATTTTCCGGAGCACTCGCCCCAGGCGACGTCGTCGAGGTCGTCTTCGATTCAGACCACGAGCGTCTGTTCATCCGCTCCGCTCGCGAAACCGACCGGACGAGTATCGATTTGACCAGAAATAACGTCACCGGCAATTGCGGAGCAAAATTCCAGAGAAAATGCCGCTCCCGTATCTTATACACATAAATATTTCATTACATACTTGTATAGTTCTTACGTATGAATTTATGAAGTTAGTATTTTGAAATTAAAACTTTTTTTGTGCAATTTTTAGTGGCGGTCTAGTCACATATGTAAACACAATAATATTTACAAAACTTTATGTATATAAAAAAACTCTGTTAAAATAATCAGCAATTATTGCGCTGCAATTAGTTTGTTGAAAATTAGCGTGTCTTTTCGAGACAAAGAAATCGTAAATCGAGAAAAGTAGAAGACGATGATATCGAGGTGAATTTTCTCGTCGACTAGTCTAGTCTTGCAAGGGAGTTTTCTTATGGCTTCAAGGTGAGAACGAGCAGGAAGGGCAGCTCTAAGGTTGGTTAAAGAATAAAAAAAGGAATAGATGTACTTTACTCTCGATTTGCGATAAAACGGGATTAATTACTTCTTTATAGTGATTTATTTAAGAAAGTTTTGTTCGTAGTTATTTTTTGGTTACAACGAACGGTTCTGTTTTGTCTACTCGCGTTTAATCTTTCATGAAAAAAGAAATTTGTATTTTAACTTAATGAATTATTCCATAAATACAGATCTCTTGTCAATATTTTGATATTATTACGCATATCGATATCGCAATTATTGTTTTCACGGAGAACAAAGTGTCTTGTCTCTTGAACGATCAAATCGGGCTGATAAATCGGCAACGCCGTTTCTCATCGACAATCTACGGTCTTTTGTGTCGAGTGTCTATCGCATGAAAGCCAATAGCTTTAAGAGTGCATCAAGAAAAACCGGCGAGAAACACGCAATGTAAAGTACATGTATAAGTTTCAGTAAGTGCTTCGCGCGAGCAATTCAGATTCATTCAAAAGCGATCCTTCTTTAAAATGTAATATCGCTCCGATTCGCGATAAATTTAAATGTCAAACGTCGTTAGTCTGGACTAATATGTAAAATCGAGAGATTTTATTTTTTTTCTTAATAATACGCAATTGCGGCATAACTTTTATCACTCGCATCATATACTATTGTTTTTAGACATGAGAACAGAAATATGATGAGTTCTTTACGTATCACTTTGCTTACGATGAAAGGTTGCGCTGATTGTAAGGTATAACGACAAAAAACAAGCGATTAGAAGGTGACCGAATCTTATCAGCGGCGCGACTCGGTAATACGCAATCTGTCTCTTATCATATTATTTGCAATCGACTCACAATCAGCCAAATTACGATGAGTCATTGCTGTCATCGACGAAACGATGACAACAGCGCGACGAGATTCGGCTTTGCGCTATCACCTTTGAACAATTATTCTGATAAGATCTTCTTGATGTGATGCGAGTCACACTTGTCATAAATATGTACGTACAAACGTACCGCGAAGATCTATCTATTTGGGTTTGGAACAATCATCTAGATCATAGACAAGTGTTCGATAAAATTTTTGACAATGTTATACCTATGAAAGTAATTACTGACATATCGAATATTGCAACCTAAAAAAAAACATGACAAGTAAAAATATCTGTTTTCTAATTTTTATAAATTATCAAGTAAAAACGTTTTCTGTAAGTTTTATAAAAATAATTTTTTTCTTCTTTCTCTTTCTTTTTCTCGCAGTTATGAATATTTAAATTCTATGTAACTTTGAATCTTTTCTCCCGCGATTTATCTCTTATTGAAACTTGGTATGTCTAAATATCTTGATCTTGTATTCACATATTTATTTGCCTTTAGATTGCTCTGATAAATACATGTATTACAATGGTATCTTCGAAATAATGCAGATGCGTTAATGTCGATTGCGAGACAATATTGTCGCCAGATAATATCAGTAGGGAATTATACTCACGTTGATAAGCGCGTTCCCGATTCAAACGCGCGCGCTCGTCATGTTTTACAATACAAAAATATTGTGAGATATGTCGGAAGACACAACGTAAGAAATCTTTATGCCGGAACGATTTCGTACAACTTTGCTTTAAGGCAGAGCCGGCACGATTTTGTACTGGCTTTGCTATTCAGGTATACTTCTTCACACTTACTTCGTTTTCTCAATTATTTATCGTTACCTGGAGCTAGTAGGAGTAAATGGTGCGAGAACGAAAAAAATTGAGAATGAGAACAGCAGATACGAATAAAGTCTCAGTGACGTTAAAGAATTCTCGTTTTGACAATAGAGTCTGCAGGTCTTATTGATGAATAATCTTCTCTTATTTTTCACCAGCTTGCTCTTTTTCTGTTTCCCAGCCGTCTTTTTCAGAAGTTTGCTTTACTTTGGGGTCATTTTCTCTCTCTCTTTCTCTTGCTACGGAGACCTTTAGAGACTACAAAAGTTCTTGAGTTGAGTCTAGTTCTTTTTAAGTTTATTTTTGTATAATAGAAAAAATTCCAAAAGTTTAGCCTGAAAAACCAGAATTTCTAGACTTTAGATAGACGGCGGGTCAAATGTTAGCTTTCTCATACATCTTTTTTGTAAAAAATCCTGTTTTTTTTTCTATAAAAGACAAATAGATTATAAAAAATTTCTAGGCTCTTAAATGCCAGGAAGTAAATGTGTGTACACATACATATATCTACTATGCAATTATACAGACACACATGTCATACAGTTCTTAAATTAACTTTATTAATCAAATCAAGTGGATTGTAAGAAAAAAATTTTGATTTTTTTTTAAGTGTAAATAAAAAGTCGGAAATTAGGATATATTATTACCGTAAATATTAAAATTTGTGTACAATATTCAATCCACTACCTTCAAATTTTATATTATTTTATTTTTAAGTAAAGTTTTTGCTAGTAAGTACTGGTAGACTTGTGAGCGTTTTATGTGAATCGCGAAGAAAGAAAGGGGATGTATGTGGGAGAGGAAGTAAACGTAATGTTCGATACATGTGTGTTGAAATGGTAAGCGAAAGAAAGATCCCAAATCACGATTTGGCCCTAAATATATCAGAAACGGATAACATGGCAACCGCTAAAAGTTTACCCTCTCTTATCTCATCGTATATACAGATTATCGATTCGGAAAAGAGAGGAAGGATAATACCGCAGTTCACAAACAATGCGCAAACACGAGGCTGTAACAATAATCTCAGGTGTACACGGCCAGAAATAAAAGTGCGGCCTTGACGAACGGTCTTTGGTTTGACGAAATTGTCACGAAATTCAACCGACGCAATGCGTCACTTCGGACTTTGATCAGACGGATTTGGCATCTGATTATTTTTTCTTGCGTGTTTTCCCGGGGAAACAGAAGATTCCGAAGACTGCGAATTATCGCGCGCGATTCTATCGATTCTGATAATTGGGACGTAAATAAATCCTTACTTTTAAGTTAATTGTTCTAGTCAATACTCGAAGAAGAAGTTTTAATTTAAGCTCTCAAAAAATGAATTCTTTTTTTTAGTTTTAGTTTTTATCATTGTTATTAAAATAAAAATGTTATTTTTTTCTTACCTATATTTTTGTTTTATATAAGTAAAATACACACGGCACAGCATATAACAGTATATAACAGAAAATATAATAGAAATATAATGAAATATTTTGGTACATTGAAATGTACGAATTGACAAAGCGTAATCTGGTCGATAACTCCGGTTTATAAAGAACTCATAAATCGTTCCCTCTCTTTCATGTCGTCAACGCGAAATTGCGATATCACGAAAACGTTGTGGGAGCAAGTGCAGCACGGAGAGAAAAAAGGCGTACGATATGCGTAATAACCGGACGTGATAATTGATATCTCGCTGCGCTGTATCGCGTCGCGCGTAGGTGGAATCGCCTTTCATTCACTCTGCCGCTCTGTACGCGGATGCGGTGCATTTTCATACATAATGTATGCACGCGATTTGTGCTCGCACGCTTTAACCGGGCGAACGCTTATTAGATCCATTGATCCGTCGTCGATTCCGATAGATGATAATGAGATAATTGAAGGTTGATTTAACGACGTTATTTTCTCGAAAGCGGAGCGCCTGACAAATCGATGTGCGCGATGCGGGTTCCGTGTAATATATTGCATTTACATCGATTATTTTCGCCAACGCATTATTGACGTGGCAAACGCAACGCGGCTTTGCGTTTGCCACGTCAATTCACTCTATTTCGACGATTTTTCTCGTTGATAATAAAGAGATAATTGAGAGTTATATAGCTGAACGGTCTTGTTTTCTGAACCAGATCGATTGACAAATACATTGCTCTTTAATAGAAGAATTTGAAATCGATAATTCTCCGCCAACGCGGTTTTCAACATCGCGAGATATATATCTCTGTCATTATATTATTGCGTTGAATTGCGTTTCTGTTTTCATGATTCTAATACGTTCTGAAAAACACGTTTGAAAATGTTAAAAAACGATGTTAGCTTTACATCGCCAGTTATTTTAATAAAATATATATACAGAGTCTTATCTCCTGCCGATCGACAGAGATTGTTGAACTGATTCTATCTAGGCGGGGTTATTGACAGCGCCGCGGAGAGCGCGAGTTAGTTTCCTGCGCGATTTATCGATACTCAAGCGCGCGAGAAAATGATCCTCTAACGACCGTAATTCAACGCTCGTGTGATTTCCTGAGTAGTTTCACAACGATGGCTCTGATCGCCAGATCGAAATCATCGGGTTATTTATCCGTCCATCGAGGAAACGATCGCGAATTATGCGATCCTATCGATACGTGTGGAATCGCGTGTGATAATCAAGGTTTAATGAAATTAGTTTCTCTGTAGACACGGAGACATTTGATGCGCGTTTAATTAGTTACATAGAAATACATGGAACTTGAAGTGAGTATAACTGAATATTGCCAAATTATGTTGGCAATTTTAAAATTGTAATCGCGTACGAAAAAATATACACTCATTGGAAACTTGTGTTAGCACATATGTGGAGTACATACGTGTAGATTATATGTTTATGTGCGTCTCATAGAGAAGACTAGTAGATAGTTCGAAACTGTGACTAGTTCCGAAGTATTAGGAGCGAATAAGGTGAGAGAGAAGCTCGTTGATGCAACACTCGCATACTCGTATGCATACTTGTTTGCGTGTGCGCGCATCGGAGTTAATTCCTTGAGAAAGTAGAAAGCATCATAGATAATAAGATAAAAAACAAATGAAATTATCTATTATTGGAATAAATAATATGTGTATGATGACGCAAAATATTTAATGAATTAATAATAAAATTTATTATTGCTTATTTCTCTGATGTTTTGGAAATTCTTCAGCTGTAATAAATGTGAAATATTTAATTGTTTTAAATTTTGAAATAAATTTCTTTGATTTGATTTTGTAAAACCTAATTTATTATTTATGTAGTACTCGGCAAGATAATCATTGTAAATATTACACTTGCTCAACGGTTACTTGACCTAACGCGAGTTAAGTCATCATTCCTTCCCGCGTTAGACGCACATCTCTCTGACGAGCCGCGAATCCCATAGGAACGAATAAAGCGAAAGAGGAATTCTCCGACTAGTTTCCGCGAGTCGTGGTGCTACACACGTATTCTCTCTGTGCGGGTCAACTAGATCAACGAGATCGATGGCGAAAGAGGAAAGCCGGGAGAGAAACGAGATGGTAAGGGAAGGTCGGGTTGGGCATGTGAGGCAAGGTGATACGAGAGGCTTAGCTGGTCCAAGCGCGCGCAATTTCCAACCGTTAACGAGTAAAAAGCATGAATGGACGCCAGAGCGGCGCCGTATATTATCTCGCCTCCTTGTTTCTTTATTATTATTCTCTCGGTCTCTTTTATCTCTTCGTCTCACTTTCTCGTCCCGCATGGACCCGCGTTCTCTCCTTCTCGGTCGTCCTTTGCCTTTTCTCGGTCTCCTTCCCTCTCGTCGATCTCCCCTATTTTTACCTTCTCTTCAACCTCACCATTCGAGAGCGGCTTGCTTCGTCCACTTCGTTTGTCTCGCTTGCGACGAAGTTATCTCGTTCGCGCTCGAAGAGAAGTAGATTCGCCGTACACCGGTGACAGAATAACGAAGCGCAACCTGCTCCTCGGCAGGACCCGGATTGCACTTTTTACTTTACCGCGCGCGCTGTTTGTCGGGGAAAGATCTTGGTTATTTTTCCAAGACGGGCTGAGTCATTGAGTACTCCTGCGACGACTTCCTAGGGATGGATGGCACGTGTTAACGGCTTCGAAAAAAAGCAAAAGAGAACCGGTCTGTATTCTTCTCGGAAATTTTTTTCGAAGAATTTGTAAATAAAATGAAGAAGAATGAAAGTTTTTCTCCGAAGACGCTCTTTTAGACGTTTGTCCTATAGTTGTGAAGATAATTTTATTTTAGATTATATTTTACTTTAGTTAATATGATATTGCGCACGAAAAATATGAAGCGATATCTCCACTTCTATTTTTTTCTGACTTGTGCGACATAAAACCCGGCGCGGCGCAAATATCGGAGTTACTCTACACAAAAAGAACAATTAGCTTACAATCGGAGATAAAACGCTTCGATATGATAACACAGTATAGTAGCGGCAGTGCAGCTACATTCATTGATGCAGTTATTGTTTCCATTTCTCATTACGTGTTCGCTTTTTCAAGCCGCTTTATCAAGTTCTTTTAAATTCTTCTGCAGTCTCAGATTATACAACGGTCACAAGCTAACTAAATCTTTTTATTTTTCTGTACATATCAATATCTATTGTATATACAAAAGCATCGCGTGTATATACAGCGAACTCTCATTCCTTTGTGTCGTTGTGACATCTCACCCCCTTACTACAACTTACATCCCCGAATACCATAGTGCCGTCGCACGATGAAACGGAATACGGGTAGAAAAAAGTCAGCGCGATCGCTGGCTAAGCGATTAGATGGCAGACAGGATGTTGCAGTATCAGGAAGAAGAAGATAGAGCAGACAGACAGGCGATCCTGAGAAGGCTCGGATGGTTCAAAGAAAAATGAGAGAAAAGAAAGGAAACTTCGATGAGAGCGGAGAGCGAGAGGAAAGAGAAGAATCTACGTAAGCTCTCGTGGCCGTGTCAATGTGTCAGAGAGACGGTCCTCTCGTGGCCGTGGGGTTGCCTTTTATGTCCACGTAATGCGGAGCCCTACGAAGCCGTCTCGCGCGAATAGTGGGGACATGGGCCTCCGCATCAGACCTCGTTCAGGCGGATATTATCAGTATTGCGGGCTGAAACGCATGAGCGCCAACGGAATATCAAGGAGCTTTTTTCTGAGGAACGCGTATGCCGTTGGTGTAAGAAAACTTGAATGGAGAGAACCGTCGTTGACGACGGGCCTTGAAGGGGACTGAAAATCACGTCGCTCGGTGAGTCCTGAATGAAGGAGGCCGCCAAGTCGGTCTCTTTCACTCGGCGCTTACTCACTTTTTCTCTGCTGGAGCGAAGTTGCTTCTGGCAGACGGATAATTAAAGAGGTACTCGTCTTGCTGTTTTTGTTCTCCTGTTCCGGCGGAAGCTTGCGACTGATGTAGCCGCAGGTCGAGGTGAGAGATCTTATAGGAGCTTACTTATAGATTGAGAAATGTTAATGTCACACTAAATGTAAATGGGATTACTTAAAAAAGATTTAGATAAATAATGAAATAGTTGTGCAAAGATAACAGTGCTGAAATAATTCAACGTTTCTTGATAATCTATGTCGCACAATTTGAAGATAATTAATCAATATAAGCAATCAATATATATGTATATAAAAGCTTGCGATCTTTTATCGGTATATTTGTTTTTATTTCATAGTCATCGGAGATTATTTATGTGTGTATACTCAAATTTTGATTGTACGATAACTTTTCTGTCTTTCTGATTACATCATCATTATCTGCAAAACGAATTCGATTGGGAGTTACTGCTGATCTATCAGTGACGTGATTAGTAATCATTAGCAATCTTCGAAAATGTGCATTAAGCCATTAATCTTCTTTAAGAAGAAAAAAGAAAAGTGATAAAAGATATATTCTTAAAAAAAAGTAATCCGTTTTCTTCATTGCAAACGGACCGTTTCCTGAAAAAGTGCATTTTTTCCCCATGAATTATCGAACGGGATTCCAAAGCGAATCCTTACACGCGCAGAGAATATCTTCTTCTTCTGCTTTCGCATCGAACGATATTTTGTGCCGATTCTCTCCTGGCTGATCACCTTCTCGCGCGAATTCCATCGGGGAGTCGCGGTATTCCGGCAATTTCTCGTCGGTTGTAAAACAGTTTCCATTATTGGGATTCGTTCCAGGAGTCGGCACTAGAATCGGGAACGATTCCTCGTATCAATCGAAGAATCCGCACAGAATCGAACGTTTTTTTTTTTTTTTTTTTTTTTTTTTTTTTTTTTTTTTGCGCCATTCTCGTTGTGTAGCGTTCACGAAATAAGTTTAAATTTAAACGAGAAGTTTAACAAAGAATTTGTTTTGGAAGATCATCGAAACACCATAAATCCATTTTGCTTTTGAATTTAAATAATGCTAAATAACAGATTCGTGTGTTTTCTGAATTTGCAAACTTAGCTAATCGATTACATCTTTCGGAAATCGTTCGAAAATTGCAACTACTGCATTGCTTATCGGAATGTGTTCTGAGAATTCTCTACGATTTGCACGGAACAAACATCTTCGCGCGGCGCCATTTTATTTCGAGACCGTTCTTTCGCGAGATCGTTTGAGTGTTTCCCGCGAAACGGCGTCGCGCGGCTACTGGAAATCGTTCCGCAAATACGAGTACGTGTTTTGTGTGCTCATCCAAAGGCACTCGACGCCCATCCGATGCACCGTGGCCGAGAGAATTCGCAAATGGAATTTTGTCACAAAACGCCGAAGGAATTCACTATCGATTGTCAATATTTTCTCAGATGTAGTTTTCGAAAAAATGTGGAGCATAGTCACATGTGATTAATCGCTGAACATCCGCTGACACATCGTCTACACTTTCTTGACATTCGTCCAATATTATTAGAAAATATGACTCATGTTATCATTAAGCAATACCGCAAGATGAGATGACATGAAACGAATTTGCGTGTTTTATTTAATGTTGTGTTAAATAATCAGATTTCTTTCATTTCATTTTCGTATACATACGCAAGCGGAGGAAAAAACGGAGAAGGACAAGTAAAAATAAACTTCTCTGTCAATGCTAAAAATATGAAAGATGGGAGATACATTTAGAATAAAATTGCAAACATTTGACAGGTACAAGTTGTAATATTATTGTAATTAATTAAACTGTGTAAAATTTATCGAAACGCATGTCTTTCTTTTTAGAAAGTAAGTAAAAACTGGAGAGGTCTCGAAAATAACAAAATTATAAAAAAAAGGATTAGACTACGTAAAAGACTAAGTATTATCGTGAAAGCTCGCGCGCTCTTTCACGATACTTAATTAACGCAGTTATTTCGTACATCCTGACTGATACTTTCTCGATGTCGAAAATAGAACTTCCCCTCGAGAATGTAAAAAATTCACCGAGCGAAGTTTCTTGATCTCGCTAACGATCGATACTTTTCTTAACGCGGTCAAATTAACAAAGTCGATTTATCTTTCAAGATTGATAATCTGACGGGGTTGATCACGTGCGATAATTTACTGCAACACGAGTCGTGTTTCTCGTTAAATACCAGTGCTTCTAGTTTACCAAGAATCGTTCCGCAAATAGAGGGACGTGTTTTGTGTGCTTAGCTAAAAGTGCTCGAACTTACGGCGCAGAAGAAGACCAAGTGGTTTCTAACCGCTAACGAAACACGCTTGATACAACAGATTGATAACAGCTCGCTAAAATGACAGCAGAAACACGCGCATCATTAATAATTAAGATGTCGACAAGTCTGATTTAAATACGCGGATTTTCACTGAAAAATATTTGCTTTCTAAGAGGTTTAAAATTTAAATCGAAATACAAAGATCATGTCTTCATTAGAATAATAACATGTGGTATGTGATTGTGGTTTTCAACGATTTTCGTAATTTTAATGCAAAATGCATTTTCTCTTTTAACGATTAATGTATAGCGGCATTTACGCAATGTCTTTTTTTCTACGGAATTTGAAGCCAAATAAAACCAAGTTCAAAGTTGCAGTAAATAATCGCAACTAAATGACGACGCGTACCATTTCCCGGGAACAATTGACGTAGAGAGGCAATTATTATTCATAATGCGCACTAAGATAAACAAATGCAGCAATATGTGCACTAAGTGACATCAGCGGAATTTGATAAACAAAAGTCACGTTGTAATCTCGGAATTTTCCTGGTCAGAAGTAATCGAATCTTTGACAGCAAACAACTACGATCGAAATAGACGTTTCTCACATAAATTTATGTTCTTTGTCTTGCAGTTAATATTAATAGTAATTATTAATTTTATACGTACGTTGAGAACAACTTTTCGCTGTTAAAATTAAATTTATCAAACTAATCCTAAAACCTAGATAATAATATTTTCAAAGAATCACATATATATATACTTTTTTTTCTCCGAGATTCTCTGACGTGTGCAACGCAATACATTGTTCGCAAACGTGTGACACATCTCAAGCGCTAATCTCGCTCTCTAATTAATAGCGCGTCAGGATTTATATTTTATACAGTCACTTTCTGTTAGTCACAGTTATTTTCATGAAACAAAATATACAACGAAAAAACTAAACGACGAAAGGAACGAGAGGTATGCAGAGATTTGCAAGAGAGATTCCTCGAAGAACCGAAATAAGTCTACGAAATGCACATTCGATTAGTCAGCTCATCCATCGGTATGGCGTGCATCCAATTTTCAATAGCGACGCTTATTCGCTCGCGACGCAATATTCGAAATTTTCTGATCTTCACGCTCGGAACAACTCGTTACAACTTTATTATAGGATTCCAGAACTTTGAGCACTTCAACTTTTCTCGCTATAACAAACCGCGGCTGTCTACTCGCAAAAACCACTCTGTGGTCGTGAATATTGCCCGGCGCTTATTCTCGTGGTCGTTAATCCGGAATTGTGCTATATTTTTGCGAGCTTGAAATACTGTCCCATCCGGATCTCTGATCCTATGACATCGATAGCAATCCGAACTATTATAGTACGATTCAAATAATAGATGCGGTCAAATCGAGATGACCGATTAAGCTGTTTTTTTTTTCTTTTTTTTTTTCATCAAATCTATACGAAGTAATTTTCCGATTAATTTTGAAATTACATTTCTCTTTTGATTTCTATTTTATAGTATTGTTCTGAATTAACCTAATATTCAGCATACATCTTTGATATATCGCAAATTTAAAACATTACAGAATTGCACGTATGTTGGTACTTTCTACGTCTCAACAAATTTAGTTTTTATACATTCCGCGCGCAGTTTCACTTTTGTATCGTAACACGTTTGTGATTCTCGTGTTTCAAAAGAATTACATATAAATTGAAAAATATAACAGGTGAACAATGACCGTCGTCGTTGGCGACGATTTACGACGTGGAGCTCGGAATATTCGATACAAATTGGTCTGACGCAAATGAAGTTCCCGCTCGCAATTTCTCTGCTTTTGTTCCGGCTCGGCCATGCGCGGACAATCACGGCAATTTATGCGTCATGATTCGCGTATTCGGTTCGGAGAAACGATTCGCCACCGTCGCGGCTGGTCATGGGTCTTCTCATATATAGTGTCACTGTGTGACACAGGCCGGCCGGGAATATCGTTAATTCGCGGATAGCTCGGCTCGAAGGTCGACGTGCTGCTGTCTCCCGCTTCTATAGACATTATCATCCGGGAATGACACGACTTGTTAAAGCGTTACAGTTACGCGATCGAACCATGAACGTATTATTCTTCGCAGCGCGTCTCCGTCCGCATTAATGCACCTGCGCCGCGTCGCGGTTAATTGTATCGAATTTCAATTAAAAACAAAAAAGTGCAGATATATTATCTGCTTACATAATAGAAAATATATTATTTTTTATATATAGATTTTGTACGAACTAATTTTTATTTTAGAATATCATTTGGTTATCGAGAAATAAACTAAAATTTGTAGAAAAATGCGAATCTGAAAGAGTGGAAGAATTTTGACATGGCAAAATAATATATCGTAAACAAAGTGTTCTGAAAATATTCGCGATACATGATATTCGGTCGGAAAAATGCGCGAGTTGGTGCCAAGAGGAACGTCGAAGATGAACGAGGCTTTCGAAAAATGTTAGACGCCTGAGAACGTAACGGGGGCGGAGTTCTCGCGAAACGATGCCGCGGGAATTCGCGCACGCATTGGGAGTCGCTGTGGATGGAATCCCGTCGCGCGAAAAAATGTAAACCGCGTTGCACCGAATCCCATCCTCCCCCTCACTTCGGTCGTCGCGGCGCTGCGCCAGAAATATATGCGACGCGAATTTTAATGCAATGATGTTGTTGCGAACCTCTTTCTCCTGTTTCGACACGCGGCAACCCTCTCTCGAAGACGCGATAGAACGGGAATCGAAGCCAAGGCGAATTTGTGAAAGACCGAAAAGCTTGCGCGCTAATTCAATGCTGTAATAACTCGGAAGCGGCTATTTCGGTATATGTGGGTTTGCGGAAAAATAAAGTGTGTAAAATTAGATTACGTGGAACATCACTTTTGGAAATGTGTATCTTGCGGATTTGCCAGCAAGAGTCGGCAGATAGTTCTCTTTCGTTATTTAGAATTAAGTTTTGAAACAATGCCATTAGAAATGATATTGTAACGAAACGAGTTTGTAGCAATTGAAGTCACGTCTTAACTATTGACACGTCTTGTGTCTATTTTAACATTTTTCAATATTTTTTGATATGCATTCGATATGCGAATTTTCCAGTTTCTCAAAGAAGACGCAAAATATAAACGAGAATTACTCTGATTCCGAGAATTACGGAGTGGATTTATTCAAGAGTTATGTATTATTGCGGTAAAAAAAGAAAAAAATAGGTCAGTGCTCCAAATTTGTGATTTCAGCTTCCGGCCGGTCGAGAGCAGCAGCGACGCGATCCTAAAATTAGGCTCGTGAGAATCAGGGAATTCCACTCCCACGTTTCTGCATGCCTGGACGGCACGAGGAAGAGAGTATGGCGCCCTGCCAAAGTGACGTCGAAATCGCGAACAGTGCGCTTCTTCTTTAGTTATCTTATCCTTGATTTAAATCTGCCTACAACTCGTAACGCCATGCAATCTTCTGGATCATTGATTCTGTAGTTATAAAAAAAGATAAATAAAAATTTATCGTTTGCTCTTAACATGCTTAATCATATAGTGTCCATCAAACCGTAAAGAGATCGACGGTTCCGTAATTATCTAAAACTTTGTAAAATAGAGAAACAAAAATAGAAATTGTTCTCAGTAAATTTAAGATTTGCCGAGAATTTTTTTCTTTCTGAAAAATAACAATAAACTCTATAAAATATAAGAAAAGTAAGTTGTGCAATTATTGCATTCCGCTGCTTTTTATTTCGAAAAGTATTCGTTACGTTACATTATTCGCAGTGGAACACGTCAGAATGCGTGGAATTCGCTACCAGAGATTTAAGGAACATCTCTGAGCGTAGCGGTGTTCTCGACTTTGCGAGCGATTGTCGGGAGTGTCGTGTCTCCGAAATAAGAATCGTGGGAAACGAGGAATCACGTTCCCACATTCCTGATGTCAGAATGGCGCAAACCATATCGCCCCGTACATCCCCAAACTGACGTCGAAATTGCAGAGAACGCACACACGCGACCTATTCTTTCTTTCTCTCTCTTTTTCTCTTTCTCTCTCTCCTTTTCTTCTTGTTCTCCGCATGAATGCCGTATTTTTCGAAGCTGCAACATCCGTCTTTCGTGAAATACTTACTGGGAGAATTCGCACGGGACTTCTTTAAGTTACCTCCCTGAATCGGTCTGTGCGTCACGGAAGCGTACAACTTTTCTCTCGGAACACGCTCGAGAGGTCGGGTGAAAAATCGATGATGACGCAAAATGAGAGTACATTACGTCGTATACGCGCGTGATCGATGAGAAACTCCCGGAGCAACGACGTCAAAAGCAGGCGCGCAGAGCAAGATAGATTTTGAAGCTTAGGATAATCGGATAATCGTCGAGATGAAAGATGAAGAGTATATGAATCATTTTTACTAGATAAAAAAAACATATTGAGATGTATCGTGTAGGAAGGTGTTTTGCGTTCTCTGACTCATTATATGTGTGTAATTATATGTGCTTGTTATTCATGTATCGCGCCAAAAATGGAGCTCGATGAAGAAGGGAAAGCTTCTCCGCGATGGCGACAGCTTCCTCTTTTCGTCATTCGTTCGCGATTTAGACACGCGCTCTCACTTTGCATACGCGCCGCATAAAAAGTTCGACGCGCCTCGCAGCGGAAGTAAATCCGCTGTTCGATCAATCACGCGCGCAGGAAAAATTCTTGACAACTCGCGCGCGAAGGATGACGATTCTTCGCGAGGAATCGTCGCGTGCGTCACTGATGAATTATACCATATGCATAAGCGATTTGTATAAACATATACGTATACAATGCTGCATTACAATTATCGATCTCACGAGAATGATATTAATTATTCTTTCCAAAAATGGATTATAGATTCAGGGTTTTTTAAATTTATTTATAGGAAAGCGCGTGAGGATTATATCAAATATGCAGCATCTCCAAAAAATTCATTTAAATTCAGAAAAATTTTAATTTCAAGTTTAATTTATTTAAATTGTAAATTTTTGAAAAACTGGTTATACGCCAATAAATATTACACAGAGTGTTTTCAAACTGGTAATACAACCGAAAATGTACTCTTTCTGCATACAAATATTAAATCGTAAATGTAAAATGAAAAGAGATCATTCAAGCGTATCAAAATGTAAATATGATGTTAATTTTCTATTTTTTAACTCAGTTTTCTCGAAAACGGAGTCTCATATGCAAAAATGCAATTCTATATTTCGACTTGTATTTGCATGTAAAATTGCAACATATTTTCAATTATATTGTTCGGAAATATCTAGTATATTTTGCGATGTCAGCGTTAACTCTTAAAAGATCTTGAAAAAAAAATTTCTTGAATTATAAATATATCTACAATTTTTAGTTTTGTATATAACTTGGTTTTAATATTTTAGTATTTATTTTGATCAGTTAAATAATTGGTTAAATAATCGTTTGATAATATAAAATAATTTTTTTGATAATATTATATAACAATATATAATAAATTTTAAACGCTTTTGTAGTTGTGGCTGACCTTATTCCTGGTTTAAATGTGGCTTGATTGGCACCGATAAAAGAGCTCTCTTTCTCTCTCTTTTACCCGAGGTCGTATGTATGAAAGTTTTGCATAAACCGATGCAAACGCACTTAATAGGGGTTGATGTCATGCGTTATTCACCGATTATGGCGGAACAGGTTCTGCTAGACGAGCGATAATCTAACGCAACAATCGATATCTGCCTTTCAATTTGTCGCACACTTGACGACTAGTTGTTTCCTCTTGTCCTCGGTATTTAAATGCATGAATAAACTATTGATTTTCTATGTTAAATTTATTTTAAGTTTTCATCAAAGAGAATATTTTATAAAATTAAATAACGGTTTTTATGGAATATATTTTTTTTCTGTTTGAGCATTTCTGCAAAGTGATTAATTTTTGATAACTATATTGAAACGTTTGAAAAACAATAATACACGTTAATAAATAAAATATTACTTTGGCTAATAAAAAGCTTATGCGAAATTGAACGAAAATCATTATTTTCCGTTCAATTACGCTTCACAAGTGTATAAGCGATATAGATATATATTCGACGGGAAAAAAATTCGAAAATCCTGAGAACGTTAAAACGATTCTGCTGTACTTTAACGGATTTCTCATCCGTGATTACCGAAAAATTATTTTTCTTTCTGAGCACTACGATGCGAAAAAAAGTTGGATGCGGCATTTGAATACGCGTATATATCTGGTTTTATTAACAGCGTCTTTCTCTGCGATGCATATGTCTGAGAAGAATTGTTAGCTTCGGTACTTATTATTCGCCTTCTTGCAGAATCAACATGCGGAAATATTACTTTTGACAGTTCTAGATCGTGCGATAACGGCGGTATACAACTTGTCAAAATAAAATCAGTATTTGGATTTTCTTATTGACAGTTTTGTGTAACAGTTTTTGACAAGAAATAAAACGTTGTCTTCCTTTTTCGAACGAGAAGCAATAAAAAAAAAATTTGATTTCCTTTCTTATCTTCGTTCTTTGACTTTCCGACACTGTGTCGTCACGCGATATTTGTTGGAAATTCAAAAATAAATGAAATAGAAGAAGTCTACATTGGGAATGCGTGAGGATTGATCACAATGAACCACGCGAGCCGTCGGACTTTTCGTATATAGGTATCGTCTAATGGAGGTTGATGTCACAAGCGTTACTCATCTTCTGTGCGATGTGGAACAGGTTCGTCCGAGACGGAAACATTAGTCGCTGATGTCATAAATGCAAATCGAGAGGGATCTTCCGCGCTAACTGCCGACACACATGTTTCCTTTTATTCGCTATTCCCGGCCGATCCGAGAAACCGTGAGTTCTATAGGTTTATTTTCACTTATCTTTCTCTCGAGCTTCTTCTGTCAGAAACGTCGTGAAAGATACGTCTCATAACGATGACATATCGTATTAAATCTATTCAGAATCCCGGAAGAGTTGCTCTCCGCATTGAGAGATTCCTATCTACAGGTCGGTGACACTAAATCTAATCGACGATTATATGTTTAGGTATGCCATATGGTATAATATATAAGTATATATATTATAAACATGTTTTTAAAAATAAGAGATACAATTATAATTTGCAATAAAAATATCATCATGTACATATATGACTTGTTCAAATGACACGTAAGATCAAGTAATGCAATATTTTTCTTCGTTTCACCGTAGATAGACAATAATAGCTTATTTTGAGCAGCCTAGCAAATTGAACGTTGAAGTACGTTCAATACAGTGTCGGTCAACAGTGATAATTAAATTGCCGTAATAGCTATCGATTCTATCCCTCTTCATTAATTGCCGTTATTTATTACGTTCTTTTCCGTCTTTTTCTCTCTCTTTACATTTTCCGTGTAATTCTAATAAATGTTTAACCCGAAAAGCGGTTGTTTATATATCTCCATTAATTCCGTTTAGCAAATACTCAAAAATAAGTGACGTATTCGGAGCAATACGGCGAGAATGATCGATTTTATCAAAATGACACGCCGCGAGATCGACGCTATTAAAATGACACCCGACGCACTATCACTTTGTTCGAACGGTCCGTCATCGACATTACGCTTGTATATTATGCAATTAATTTTTCAACACGGACTTCTCTCTGTCAATAAATCATCATTGATTTCAAAACCCTTAATAATTTTCAATCATATTCGTTTCAGCGGATGTGTTTTTTCTTCTAATATGGAAAGTGATCGACACATGAAATTCACGTGCGAAGAGATAAAAATTTCGGAAGACAAAAATTTGAACAAGAAGCTGGACAAATTATAAACACTTTGACGTGCCGATACATTTGCTTTTCTTTTAATATGTAAAGTAAAACATCCAACGATCGGCATTAAGCCCAATGATTGACATTTTAACGATCTGTCAATATTTTTTCAAAAAAAGTACCAACCAAAACGATCCTAGAATAATATTGCCATAAAAAATCCAAATTAATTCTACTATAATGCCAAAAGTAAAAAGTCACCGTAAATATATATATATATATATATAAATGTTAATAACTTAAAAAAAAATCAATAAGTGCCAATCATTGGAGAGATACTAACTATAGGTTCGCTTACTCTGTTGAGAGACGTAAACTACGCGAGAAGGAATCAATTTGTAAGAGAAATCAATTTTATGACGAAACAAGTTATGATACACTACTTTTTCTCACATTTTATCGTTCGTGCGCTTTCGCATTTTCTTCGTAAAAACACTGTCTCTTTATTGTTCGTCAGTCTCGCGATCTGCGGAGAATAGAAGCGACAAACATATTCATCTTCGTATAAAACTGCCGTAAAAACACTGGCATTATAGAGGTTTCGTAGAAGCGAGAACAAGGAAAGAAGGAACGAGGAGGGAGAGGGTTGTAAAAGGCTGCCGCATTGAACTGCACGCGATACGAAGAAACCGAAGCTTTCCCGGAACTTTATATCTCCTCCGAGTTACGTCCTTCGTCAGCCCTTGTGCACGTGTCCGCGCGTGTGTGGTGCGCTTCCCCGCCGTATCTGCAGAAGTTTGAGAGACGTACATTCGACTTATCCGAGCGCGTAAGTTTTATTCGATAAGAGTGATGTTACTCCCTAGAATTATAGATACAGTTACATCTGAGGTGATAAGACGTTATTCGCTCCAAATACTTTTTCGATGCGCGCACTCGAGATATTTTCAAACGAATCGCGCGCACGTGTTCTGTTTCCAACTTATATTCGATTTAAATTTTTTCTGGTGAACTATTCTCTATTTACAATTAAAATTATTTCTTTTTACTTTTGTTAAATTTGAAAGTTTGCATCTGTTCTTTTCAAAGTACGTGACTCATTCGGAAGGGAGAAGATTACAGTAAAAGCTTTTCGAGAGAAAGAGAGAAAAAGAAAGAGAAAAAAGAAAGAGAGAGAAGCGTACGCAATTTCTGGAATAACGAGCCGGCCGAATCAATGAAATTAATGAAACAGCAATTTGTGCGAAATGTCACGCTCAGCGAGTACAGTGAAGGACTCATCGAGTCCACGAATTGGAGACGCGATATTGTTTCAATTAAAGGGCGCGTCATTGATCGGCGAACAAAAGACAACGGTTTGGATGCGACAATATGTGTTCACTTATATCAATCATTGGACTTTATATTTCTTGGCATTTAATATAAATATTTTATCATTTGTAGTTACACTGTGTATTAAATGCTTTCAGTCGAATTTAACAGGCTATTTAAGTATCGATAGGTGAACAGAAATCTCTCAATGTCGACAGTGTAAATCCGCATCTTCCAACTAAATGTCAAAATAGTCATTGAGAGATGCTCTTCACTCAAGATTGCCGTTGTTTCGGGACAACGGCCTTTTATACGTTGATTTGTTGGCCGGCCAAACGCGCATCTGCTTTCACTTGAGAAACATGCTGTGTACAAGTCGTTTACATTATTCGCGTTATATTCGCAATCCTAGAAATGCTGGCAGCATCCGGCGTTGTCAGAATCTGTCAACGCCCCCTTCGCAGACTTTGAAACTACATAATCCGACCGGTGAAATTTTTTGTAAAACCTGAGATTTTTGTGTTTTGTCAATTGTGAGAAATTTCAACAATTGATTTTAGCCTTGTGCAATAAATTAAATCTGCACAATTAAACTTTAATTACAATTTAAATGACATTTTTTAAATATCGTAATTATATATTTCCCATCTATATTTCTAATATTTTCTAAAGATTTGAGAGCTGCAAGTGTGTATTTATTTGAAATTATCTGTAGAACGAAGTCTCGCATGTCAAGACTCGCGATATTTGCGACGTGCCTTTTAAAGTCATCAACATGTGATCGCGCTGATTGAGACATCTTCTGAAAATCTCGCATTTCTTAATTCGGTAGCGATTTTCGCATACGATTTCTTCCGGTTAATCACGGATGGGATGTCGTAAACACTAATAGAAAAAAAACGCCATTTCATCATGAGTTAGTAGTAAACACGATTTTGCAGTGACGCGAAATGTGATGTAAAATAACGAAACGTGATGATTCACTGGATCCGATAATTCGGCAATTATCTCGCGTACTATGCTTGTCGGAGATTGTAAATCAAAGACAATTGCACAATTTGTAAGAGATATAATTACCGAAAGAAACGATTCGCCTTCACTCACGTGATTCACACTGTAGCAGCGCAGTTCTCGAGGAAAAAGAAAAAGAAAATAGATTCCTGTCCTATCAAGAGGACTTACTAATGAGCGTGTAGTCACAGTTGCGAACCATAGCGTGGTGAATTCTTAGGAATAGAAACGTCATCTACGAGAAAGTGCAAACCTCGTCAGCCTGCATCCTTTTCGATCTGCCACACCTTTCCTTGCGCATTCTACCTTTTCCGTTGCTCCTGAAATTCTTAGGAAATTCCTCGGCAATCGCTTGATCGAATGTCATGGTTTTTGCAAATATATCATTTAATTTTTCAACACACAATCTCGTAATTTTATAATATACTTTCAATAGTTCGATAATATGTGTGTATATATACATATATGTATATATATATTTCTTTAACAGATAGAATTTCAAGGAAACTTCTTTTTGCGAAAGCAAGTCACAAGTTGTTTATTGAGATCAATGCAAACACTTGAAAAATTAGAAAACCAATGCAATATCTACGTAAATGGAATTTCCGATATAAACAACATCAAGTCGCGATAACACGGAGATATAAATTTTATGTTTTCTTTGTGGCGACCAAAATCGAAATTTTCTGACGTTTGCACAAGTGCGGGATACTTTTGATAGCTTTTTCTATTCTTACTTTTTTTTTTAGAGCTCAAACGCACTTTGGCAGTTACATTCTATCCCATTGAGAGCCCGCGAGGATCGTAAGCTATATACCAGAGCCGTTTCGTTAACTGGATACGAAGGTTTTACGAGTCTTTTTACGATTGACGTCATTATTTTATGAACGCCCGTTTCCCGAACGTCGGCACATCGTGAGCTCGCTCTCATTTATGTTGACATACACGCCAGCTTGTGTATGTGTGTGTGTGTTTGTGTGTGTCCCGCGATATAGATTAAACGACGACAAATTCTTGGCATTATGACAGACACGAGCGGACGAGAATTTCTCGTAGCACGAAAAGCGGAAGTTGACATAAATACGGAAATTGGCGTAAATATGATCGTATCAAATATAATTCGACAGTTTTATTTCATTTTAATTTATTTACGTGAACGAACGAGCCTCTGCTGCCTATCTGAAATCATAATTATGCTGATGAGCAGCATCTGCATTCGATTTATAACCCAGTATGTAACATCATTACACCTGTTTACGAGTAAATCTTTACACTCAACTTGTAACATTATTGAGTAAAAATCAAATATTGTTGTGATTTCTAGCTTTTAAATACAAAATAAAAAAAAAATCGATTGGATAGTTTTGGTTGGGTAAAATATATTTTACACAAAACATTGTCATTCTGTGCGGCGTGACAAAGTGTCGCCGCGCGTCGCGTCGTACGCTCGTTTTGTTTCCGTGAAAAACAACGTGCGAAGCTCATGGGATACGTGTCGTGCCAATTCGCGCGCGATCGAGCGCGTTACCCGTCACGCGAAAAAAAACGTCCAACGATGCAATTATGCATCTCTCTCCGCGTGAGACAGGCGTGGAACGTGAGATTGCGACACGCACGCGTGTGCACGCGTTTTTCAACAATCGCTCGTGTGCACATTGTGTCGAAAGTGCACCGCTTAATTCGCCGCCGGCGAAAGCGTAATTATAGCGTTGCGCGCTGTTTGCGTGTTGCAAATCTGTCGACGAAGTTCTAGAAGCGGATACGGTGCGATCTATTAACGCGCGATTTTCCTTGTGAGCTCTCACTGTCTAAACTTAGCGAGCATCTCTTTTTCTGATTTGTTTGTTATATTATTTATACATCAATATTTTCTATTGCAAAATAATTGTGAAATACAAAATCGTCGAACTTTATTTGTTGTGCGAACATTTTCTCTTGCTTTTCCAATGATTTCAGAGTTTCAACAAAATAGAATTTTATCTTTTTGTTTTTGGAATTGTTTTCGCAATTTTCATGTCTCTAAATGTACTTCATCAAGTATTTAATCTGAAGCTGGTTCATTAATTGTGAAAATCGATATTTTCACTGCAGGAAACCGTCGTATTTGCATTTAATTGCTTCTTACCACAATATATTGCGGTGAGATTTATACCGCAAGAAGGATGTGTTAACCCAGTTAACTCGCATACAATTCAAGCATGTCGACCAACTCGTACGTAGATAATGGACGAGTGATAACTAGCTCTTTATTTTTGCAGCACGACGTTTAAGAAGCTCGTTGCACTTTGATGAAATATATTTCGGCTACGTAATTTCTGCGAATTATTTCGGGCAGATGCATCGTGAGTAATGTACTCAAAATAATTCCTCACTGCGTAGTATCGAACCACGCGCGAACCGGACAAAACGATCTTTATGCGAATTCGCGGAAAAAAGCTCGATTTAGCCGGCGCCCGAGTCCGGCTCTTCTCTGTCACGTAAGAAAAAAAGTATGACGGAGAAGAGGCTGTAACAAAGTATCGGGTGATTTAATGGCTTACGAGACTCTCGAAATACCTTCTCGAGTCACCTCTCGAGAGAGTTTCTCTCTCTTTCTTTCTGTTTTTTTTCTCTCTGGCACCGTCGAAAGCGCGATGAATCAAGACGAAGTTGTTCGCATTTATCACGTTAATATGAACACGTTAGAGAATCGCGTTCGTATTTTTGCCGATTCCGAACGAGAGAACCGAAATGTTAACGATCGTTAAATTGCGATAAGTCGTCGCGCTACGTATTATTTTTTAACAAATCGCGAAAGTTTGTTTCTTCTAATCTATTGTAATGTATCTCGACGATAACATATTATTGTCGAGTTTAAACTTCAATTTTTTAGCGAGCGCCTCGGTAACAGCCCGTAAATTACCGTTGTTCTGCTAAACGCGAGCGATAAATTGAATTCAACGCTCGAATGTGTGTAGGATTCGCCGGCGATGACAGATAATAACTGCCGTCCAGGAATAGTGCGCACACATCTCGTTCGCGCGATCTTTACGTAGAGAGATACTTTAAAATATCGTCATGACGTTTCTTCGCCTAGCGCGGAAAGAAGAACGACACACCTCTTTCAATTTTCTAATGTTATTTTGAGTTTATTTTAATACCAGCTTATTTTACATGTGCAAGTATCTCTCTCTCTTTCTCGAAATTTTTCGCGACAGTAATAGACACAAGAAAACCAATATTATTTTCTTATAAAGATATTATTTTTAATTTCTATTAAATCTAAAGTAAGATACTTGTTAATTAAAATATTGGAAAAGGAATTTTAGAAAGAAACTTAAATAATTGATATAATATATATTTTATATTGAAACTTTCTAACTGGATGTATCTTCTAGTTTCGAGCGGGAATAAGACGTCGTTAAAGTTTCAATGACATCTTTATTTTTGAAAATAGAACGAAGAAAATGTTCTCTCTTAAATCACAAAATACGCGCATAAATAGCAGGTATTGGATTTTAACTGCACGATATTGCACGGATATTTTTCTTGGCGATGCGCGCGAGCATCGCAGCAGTTTTGCGGCTACAATAAGGCAAATCGCGGCGGGAGATTTTCCAAATTGATCTCGCATCTGCCTAATCGCCTATTTCTATCCTTCCTGGTGGTGTTCGTCGATGCTTCCGCCTCGGTCCGAACTTTGGCAAATCTCCAAATCGCGGCTGTCACTCACGCATTGGGTCGCTCAGGGATTCTGTACTTGGTGTCTATTTTAATGTCGGGTCGTCGATTAATCATTAGCTCTCATCAGTCTCCGTCGAGTCGTGCCACGTCGCTCTCTCTCTCACAGAAGAAGAACGAGAAAAGCTGATCTCTCTCCTCGATCGACAACGGCGTGACGTCGTGGCTTCCGTTTTCTTGTCTCTCCTCTGGCCCCTTTCATCACGAATGATCTGATACTACGGAATTAATGGGATCGGTTTCCGCGATATCCGGATTCACGAGTGCTCAACATTGAATCTGATTTTCGCGTAGCCCTCGACGGGAAAACGATGGGGCGGGTCATTAATTAGACGCTGTTTGATTCATCAATTCTGACGACGGTGTCTCTTGTGCGCGGAAGTCGGTGAATTAAAATTAATTACGAAGGAATTATATTGCAGTTAAGAATCAGAAAGAAGAAAAAAGCTTATAAAAATTTAGCTCTCGTACTTTTCAATAATAAGATTACTCCTGATGTAAAATTTATTGAAATTTGTTCTACACAGGAGATTTGGTAAACAAAAGTTTTCATTTTCGAGAAGAAATAGTTTTGTAATTAGATCCTTCCACACTTTTCAGATTTTGTCAGTCTCGCTTTAAGTGAGTAGGTAATTAAAATGCCATTTGAAGTGAAAATTCTCGCGCGAAATCATCACGATTAGTCGAAGGCGCATCCGAGATATTACCACTACCATCTTGTCAGCAATTAGTTGTTATGCGTCCGTGAACGCTCGAGATTTACAGTTAAGATACGTACAGTTAAGATACATACAGTTATATATGTTTGCAGGCTATACTTTGCCGCGGCATCGGAATGCGTAAATAATATCTACATGACGATGTATCGCGCGTTTCTTTAATAATACAAGAAAGTTACAAATCACGGAAAAGAAATATATCACGTTTTTCTCACATAAACTATATTTCATATAAAAAAAAGAAACATTTATCAACGATGAAAACAGAATAACGAAGCACGTGTTTAATAATTGATAACAAGTTGATTTAAATTCTAGAACGCTATCCGCGCGCTTTGTATAAACTCGAAATTATTCTGAAAAATAGAAAACAACACACGCGCACACGATCGTCAAAAGTGATACATCGAAGTGCTCAGCACATAACTATGCGAGATATAACGTAGTAAATGTCCCGGTGTAATAAAACCAGTACGGGGCGAGACGCCGCGTGATTTGGCGTCGTTCCAAGCCCCCATGCGAGTTGGAAAACTGAGATTTCAATTTTGTGCCGCGACTTTATTTATGGTGCGCTCGATCGCGCTCACTTATACTTTATCAAATTTCCGCTTATGCTAATCGCGTCTAATTTTCCGACTGGCTGCGCAAAATAGTCCTATTTGCATTTTGAGGCGAGATGTAATCATCATCCGATGTTGCATTAAATTTCGCTGCTGTGGAAACAAACATGAATCGAAGACAATTGACACGCATTGCGTAAACTTTTTGCGTCACTTTGTCTCATTCTTTTATTTTATAACCGCATTTAATCTGCCAGTATGCGAATCAATTATTGGCGCGTAATTATTGGCATAAAATGAAGCAATCGGCGTTACACCGTTACCTGACGTTCCCCTATGACACTTGCGCTTATGGTAACCGCAGTCAATTCCGTATGTGCCACAACACGCCGTGTCGCTTCGTAATGGCATTCATAACGCACTTAGGTGTGCATTACGATCGGGCACTTACAAAGTGCGTGTCGTAACTACCGCGCAACATTTACATTGAATGGTTTTCTCGGATGATTTTATGTGCTTTTTCTCGTCACGTTTCTCATCTCACATGTTTTTTTCTATCTTCTCCCGTGCGTCATTATCTGCGGATCGATTACCCGCATCATCTGAAGTAATCGCAATTAATCTCTCACCGTGCCCAGATGTCGTGTAATTGTGCGTGGACGCAGTTTATCAAGTCTATCGCGACTCGACTACTGTGTACTTGCATAAATCGCTATTTAATAATAATCCTATCCACACAATGATAAAGTACCTTTGCGAATATGTATTATTAAATTAAATACATCGAATAATATGTTTTTTGATAATTAATAAGATAAATTATAAGGAGCACAAGAATAAACCGCGATTACACCGTTTTGTCATCTAATAAAGTATGCAAAATAGAAATGTTAGAATTTAATGAATTTCTTATTCTGAATATCATATTAATGATCTGAATATCAGAATAAATTGTTTTAAAATATAGTACAAATATAGTAAGTCTGTCTAGTAACTTGTATCTATCGAATTTTTTCTGAGTGAATTCTAACTTCGGATCAGCAATATTTACACGAAACAAGTTAAGACGAATAAAGTTATCTGAACGGTATTACACGCACATTTATTATTTCGAAAGTGAATAAAGAGTTTAGAACGCAGTTTTTACGCGCGGAAATAACTCGAGGGTTACACATATTGCTGCTACTATCGTACGCACATAAACGCTGAAGAATTATTCTCGCAACTCTACTCTGTATCGTGTTATCTTGTCTTTGCGACATTTATTGTTGCACATGCACATAATACGAATGATTTATCGATCGATAACTGCATCTCGAAGTTCCGTTTTATAGCCATATTGAACATAGCCGCGTTGAACATTTGTTTTTCTACTGGAATTTTTCTCCGATGTAATTGCATTTCGGTTTTCCCAATAAGAATTGCAAAACAGCGCGCTGTGTAATATCCGTTCTTCTAGTTTCTCTTCGAGTCAATAACGTCGATGATATCACAATTATTAATTGAGAGGCGTATTTTCAAGCACGATCGATATTATCCCAAGCAGATGATTTCCATTTGCCGGCAAGTAGAAGGCGCGCGAAAGAACAATTATAATTACCACATCGGCACCGGTTTCTCGATCAAGGAAGTCGAGATACCTATGTACCTACGTGGCAAAACAACAACTTTACTCAACTTTCATGGAAATTGTTGTTTCCCTCATTAACGCGCGCGTGTTCCGCGAAGAGAGAAACGGCCAACTCG
>QVOB01010576.1:0-14677 GCA_014839585.1 Pseudomyrmex concolor | reverse complement strand
TTGCGAATAAATACATATATCAACAAACATAATGTTTTTCGACGAACGACGTAACGATTGGTGTAATCGTCGCGTGATTGCGCTGTCGCGCGTAGTTTCACATCGTTACAACGACGACGTAACGAGTGTCAGAACTCGTTGTAGCATCGTGAAACAAGCTCGCACGGCGCGATTAAATCGGGTGGTAACCGAATTTCTTAATTAATGGTACGCGTGCGCCGGCGGCTGTAATTAAATCCGCGTCACGGCAGAATACGCGGACATGTTAGCGTACATAAATCCGTTCGCTTTGTAATTAAAGCGCACGTTTTCTTCGCGCTGCCTGGTGCAACGCGCGGTAAAGCGAGCGTAAGCCGTGAATCATCGTTGCGCATTTAACACACGCACGTAAGGCGGTCGTGCTGCACACCGCAAAGAGATAAATATCACAAAATGGTTTAATAATTGGATTGTTAGACAATTGAAAAAACAAATGACCGCTCCTGAGTTGAATCATTGAGTTGGATTTAATTAAAGAAAATTAGTGGAGTAATAAACATAAGTACAAGAATTTTCTATCTATTTAATATTATACGTATTAATAAATTGTAAGATAGATATAGTTTATTTTATACGCATATGTCTACTATATAAGATAAGAAATCAACGACTGAAAAGAAAACCGAAGAAGAATTTAATTGTTTAATCTTTATTGTAATCGTAATCAAAACGAGTGATTGATAAGAGTGTAAACAAAGAAAATAAAATCATCATCACATTATCTGTAATTATCTAAATCGAATAACTTCCTACTTGTGTTTAGTTCATTCGAAGCACAGACTATTCCATGTTTGATCGTAATTCCAAGGCATAAATCGTAAATATTATACGAACGCGTAATTATATTTTTGCATGTGTCACGGTTCCACGCGGAGAGAAAACGGACGCAGGACGATTTCGGCGAGACATTACGTACGCGGCAAAATCATCACAGCCGATAATCCTTACGTCAGATCAAATTTAAAGACTTAGAGCGTCTCTCCATTGAAAGTGCCCGCGTCCCAATTCACTACCCTACAGGGCTTTTGATCGCGTGAATAACAAAAGAAGAGACCATCGCGCGAATCTCACAGATGCGTGACATAAAGAGACTTTGATTTTTTTTTTTTTTTGTAGACACGTAACTTATTTGGAGCAACTTTTGCGCGCGTGCGAGTAAGCGCGCATACGACAAAGCGACGACACACAATAAATTTCTCGCTCGTATCTTTGTCACGACGACCAGTCTCGCACGCGAATTTCGGTTTCCACTTTGTGGAAGACTGAAGAGAGTCGCTGTAACCCAGTTTCGACAAGCACATGCCCAGAGGCGTCGAACCGACGGCTTTGTTAGAAACTCCGCTCGTGGCAAACTCGCTTGTTGACGCGCTTGCGGATCATCCGTCTAACTTCACGTAACACACTATCAAGCGTAAACCGGATTACTCCACAACTTGATAAACCCGCGATAACGCGTGTCTGATCGTCACCACACGTAGCACAACGTCGGAAGTGACGGCGAATGAGAAATTGTTCCGAATGTACTATCGCTCGTGTTTGTCGACGCAACAGTTTCACAACGATCTAACTAGCAGATACATAGTTTCTTCGTTAGATCAGATACGGTCAGTAATAGAAGTCGTGGACTCAATGATTCAACTGTAGTTTTTTATATAAGAACGTATACGTTTTCTATATAAACGTATTTCTATGTAAACGATAATTTTATTTATCTATCTTTCTTTTTCTTTGCAATTTCAAATTCAGTACGTCTTCAGAATAGATTTGATTAAAACGCAAACTATTATAAGATCGTAATTTTATGCTCTATTCCACATTTATGTCGGTTGACGTCACTCGTGTTTAAAGAGATTAATTGCAATTGATTATATCAAGAGATTATAAAGAAAGGTGTGTATTGTACCCATATGTCGAAGATGATAAATCTATATATCCGAAATTCTAATCCATCGCGCGATTTGTCATCACATGTGACATCACTAATTTCTCCTCCTCCTTTCCAATATACAACATTTTGTATTACATCAAACGCTTCTTATGAGTTTTGCTCGTCATTGTCGCAAACTTTCTCGCAAACTGAAACATTTTCCAACATACGACACAAGTCTGAAATCTATTCGCGATAATGTTTCATATAAGTACGAATGTCTACTTGGAAAGTCGGTGGACGTTGTCGGGAGATAAGACATGGGGGGGTTGATTGCGAATAATATGACGATCTGTGAGCAAACGCGTGTCCCGCACGTATAGAGCGGTAAACCGACGGAGCCGTGGCGTTATCGTTCCGCTGATAGCTGGCACTAGACGCGAGTTACGTAACACTTAGGGTCAACGTATCCACCGGCTTTATGCAATTGCATGTCGGTATGCTATGAATAGCTCTCCCAGCGCCAGCGACGGCCGTAAACCAACTTTACCGCGAACAAGTCGACGCACTCCGGCTCCGTATAGATAGACCATCAAGAAAAATTCTATTTTTTCCGTCGCGGCGCGCTTGTAAACCACTTAATTGATCGATTACTGATTGCACGAAGTGCGATATCTTTATGAGCAAGCATGTCGTGATTTCTATCTTGTACGCGATCAATGATTAGAAGCATACTTTAAACAACTTCGAGTTAGATGAAAGAATACTTGTGTGTGCTTTGCTTAATTCATTCATCTATTAATTTATTAACGCAACTTTGATGCATTGTAAGGCAATTACAGTTTTAGTGTATTTATTTGTTATATCGTATAATCGTTCTCGCGACTAAATTAAATTTGCAGACTGATGAATGTCACAGCTAACATCTATGTGCGAGCAAAAACTTTTTCTTACAAATGCGACAAATAAAATGCAAATATTTATACGGATAATACACATTATGTTGCAGTTATCGAGGTGCATTTTTTTTCGCGCAATATTTTTCTACGATATATTATTACTATTTTATCTTGCAACGCAATACAACTCGTCGAAGGACGGTAATTAAACGTTTTTGCAATAAAGCGTATGATGAGCTTCTGCGCATGTTATTTATTCCGGTTTTTACAACTTTAGTTACTTCGCATTAACCGCTTCGTGTAAACAGATTTTTTCTTCTAGTTTGCTCAACGATGTGACATACATCAAAATGCAACTTTGAAAGTGCTTTGAAAGATAGTTATTGTACAAGTCTGAAAACCACATTAGCTGAATCACACTTTTCTTGTTCAAAGAAAGTAGTTCGACGTTGTACTTAGCATACATCCATTATCGTGGTCTGTTCGTTTCGTATTTCGTTGTTGTAATTATCACACGTTACATGTAGCACAAATACAGATGAATTTAGCGTCGAAGACAGAATTATTCCGTGCGCATTGAATTTTCTATCGTTATCTGAAACGTGCGCTGTCCATTTTATAAGCCAGGCTCTTTAAAGATGGCCGAACGATGTCACGAGAGATCTAGATTAGCCCTTATTTTCAGAGGGCGTGGCTATCGACCGGCATGTTTAAAGAGCTCCGTGGACCATTCAAATGTATATACTCCATCACAGTTACATCACAAGAAAGTTTATAATGCTTTATTCAGGTATAGAGTAGATAGTATCGATCGTAGTATGAATTCGACACGAAGCGGGAGGGTGGAACAGTTGGGCGGGGTGAATTTCAAGGGGCTCGTTCGGCGTTGAACGCGGAAAGTGGAACGTTCACGTGGAAACGCGGAAGTTTTAAGGGTTGAAGCGCGGCGTCGGCAAGAAGCGCCGTGTTCTACGCGAGCAACGCGTCCTGTAATTTCCAATCCCGACGTTGGTACAAGCGTAGCTGAGGATACACGGTGAAACACGATGGTGGTCCGTAAATGGTGGTGGTGGTGACGACGATGATAACGACGACGGTGGTGGTGGTGACGACGCTGCCTGCGGCAGTAGAAACGGGGGTAGTGGTGGTAGATTTTATGCGGGGTAGATACTTGACGAAGGCGCATACGACCCCTGCTGCTGGCAAGCAAGGGGAGGAGAAACCCTGGTGGCCTGCGAGTGCAACGAGCATGCGCAGCCTGAAACCGAAAGTGCACGCCCACCCGGGCAATGCCGCCCCTGAACCTAGACCTACACCCCCGCTCTCTCTCTCACTGGCACCCCAACCCGATCAACCCGGTGCCCCTAACCTTCAAACTCCAACCTCTATCCGGTCGCCTCTCTTTCTCTTTCACCTCCTCTCTCCAGCGAGTGAGAGAGCTGCCCCCGATCGACGTTCTACTGCGTAGCTACAAGCGAGACTCCCAGGGAAACTACCCTCCGCGTCCTCAGGATTCGCGCGTACGCCTGGGGGTGAAAAATGAATGCGCGCGGTAACAATGACGACTTGGATTACGCGCTTTATTGCATTTCTGATGAGAACAGTTGTTAATGCAATGCTGCAGATTCGATAAGTAGAACTTTGCGTTTTCTCTCCCTCTTTCTTTCTTTCTCTCTCTTTTTTTGTTGCTCCTTACTTAACTCCTTACGTCAATTTTGTCGTTCGTGAGAACTAGCGAAAGCTAAAAAAAAACGTATGGTTTTTCCATAAAGTTCGCTATCGTTCGCACACCGTAAAAATATTACACACTATATGTATGCTTCCCTGATTCATACTTACAGTACAATATTTAGCATATGTTATCACGTCTATACACCTTCCTATATCGCTGTCTGTGCGACTAGCAAGTTTCATCGGCGCAACGACAAGCGTTGCAAACTTTTATCGCTCGACTTTGCAATCAGCATGCCACGCAATCGGAACGACATTAAAATGCAAAGCGCGCTCGCTATTTCTACCGTAGATATTTGGCCATCGAAAAAAATGAAAAAAAAATTTTTTTTTCAGACAATTGTCTCGATTTTTCGTTCGTGTAATAATACCACTTCTGATTCACCCTCGAAGGGCGGATTTTTTTAATAGCGCGAATGAGGATAAGACCCGTGTTCTTTTCAGTGACACATCTGGTTCTTTATACATCGGAACTCGTCGTCTTCATATAGATATATATGTACATATATATATATATATATATATATATATATATATATAAACTCGTCTGTGTACCTTCCTCTCCGAGTTTCATCCTCTTCCCCCATGATGTATAGCGTCGTACCGGCTTAAAACCTCATTCACGATCACCGTCCTAGAAACCCGAACCGATCAAAACAGCTTTTTCATAGGGAGACCTCTCAAGAACGCTGGATTATCCTTTCTCGTACCCCGTAAACTCCCAACCATCGGCGAAATTCGGGAACCGACTGACCTGAATTCCCGCCGCTCGAAGAGCAACGCGCGCGCGCGCGCGGCTCTCACTCGCGGCTCTTGTACATACGTATAATATTTACACGAGCCGATACAAATGGCGAGGCCTCCACCATACCCGCGAATCAAATTCGTCTCTCTGACGTCACGCACAATGCTCGAGTGTGATGTATAGGCGTCTGTGCTTCGTTATTTATCGCTGTACCTGAGTATTTATTACACCGGAATTCGTACGTGAACGGAATGCCGCCGGGGAAACGAGTCGTCGAGATTCAACAAATTCATTCCTCTCCCGTGCGCGATTGTTTGTACATATCTGTGTGTGCACGATCTTGCTTGATAAAAAATCTTCGCGCCAAATAAATGTGTCAGACGCAAGGGTCAATATAATTTCGTTCAAATACTATTTGTAGTAAAACAACTGTAACGTATTGTGTTTCTCTCAAAAATCGCTAATCGTAGAGAACGATATGTGTGAAGAACAAAAAGCAAAATTATTAACTACTTAACAAGAGTCGCACGATTTGTATCGCGGGAGTGAATCATATTGTAGCGATCTCGACAAATTAATTTATAACAGCGCGAACGCATCCGCGAAAACGTTCGTCGTGTTATGTATCAGGGAACTATAAAACTTGACCGCCAGGTGCATGCGGTTAGGTATTTTTGCGCAGTATTTTTATTAACATCGAGAATTTATGGACCCACGAATTGGGCGGTTTCAAGTTACCTCTAACAGCTTTACGATCGTCGATAAAATTATGCAACGTAATCTAATACGTATCTTGTTTCGTTTTGCGAAGCCGGCTCGGTGCGTAGTTTCGTTCGAAAACATGCGTGGTTATACTCGAGTAAACAGGACTCGACTCTGCAATTTATTCCATATGAATGAATTACGTGGGAATAATGTAATATAAAAATATTCCAAGTTGTGCATGTATATAACTTAATTATTATATTATACATAGAGCGCGTGCAATAAAAGAAAAATATTCTATAGTGTAGAGACAATATATAAAAAGTTATGTGTGTACAGTGTATAACATTGAAGAAAGCAACAAAAATAAAATAGACATTTTTATAAATACAACCTTTCATAGGTATGTAGACTTTATAAGGTCTAGTTGCAAGTGAATTGAATAATTCACGAGTTTATTGACCACACTACGTCGTTGCTCAAATCAATACGATTATATAACAGCCATTATATAGGACAGAGTGAGAATTTTAATACTCGTGATCTTTTTTATTTTAATAATTAATTTCCAATCTAACTAATAAATATATTTTCTTTTTATAGATCTGTATATGTCGATTCTGTCAACTTTGTTTTTTATTTTAATTTTTAATTTTGATTTTATTAAAATGTTATGATTTAATTATAAAATAAAAAGCAGAATTCGAGCATTTCTTGTGAAAAAAGTATTATCACGCATGTAACTATTGTGATAGAAATATCGACAAGCTCGACGAAATATCAACCACCGGAAAGAAAAATCGCTGACGCGTCCGTTTTGCGTGCGATTAAAAAATACTTTATTCAGCACAATATAAACGTCAGAAAGAAATCTCTGCCATTATGACGCCGGTTTTACAGATAAGTCGAGCGCTTGATAAGCGTAACATTTGCATGTTAAATCAGAACGTTGTTTGTGCAACTCTCTCGCTGACACTTGCGATAACACGTGGAGTGAATCGGGGAATGACAAACGACAACACTCCCCTGATTTATCATCGATAAATTGCTTTAACAGCGTATTTGCAGATATAAATTTCTTGACAAATACTAGATATATGTATAACATCGGTTTCGTTCGAATATAACTGTGCACTTTATCAATAGACGCGCGTGTTTATTTATTTCACTCATGTCTTGTTTTCATGATAATTACAGTTATCTTTATCGAATAAAAGCGCCAAACGCGCGAGTGATTTCACACATACATAGCTACAACGGGTTCGCCAGAACCCGAAAGTATCGAAAATAGTATTTGAAAATAGAAACAAGTTTGCAGTGGCGTAATCACAGGTTGAAACTAGAATTTGTATCGAAATATCTGGTCTACCTGCCTAATCAGGTCGATCGTCTTTTTCTTTTACACGAGCTTCTGTAATATGTAATTAGCATAAATCTAGATTCTTCGAAAAAAAAAAAAAAAACTATCTCGGGATAACGTGCGAAACGCGGTGCGAGAGATTTACCTGAATAGAAAAAAAAAACTGATATTTTTCGTCTGGAAATATCTCGATTGTAACTATATATGGAAATTTTATAACGGTCGAAATTGCTTATCTGATGAGATCCGAGAGAAGAGAAAAAGAGAGAAGCCGTGAGAAGAATGAGAAAAATCAGTTAAAAATTCTGTTTTAAGTGAGAAAAGCAATATAAAACCACTGACAAAAGTCTTTTGATGTTATGATAGATATCAACTGAGATTACTTTGTAACGTTAATAACATTGATAAGTTTATATATTCGTTTATATATTTATTTATATATTCGTAATGTATAATGTATAAATGCAACATTCGTGCGCAGTTAATTTTGTTCAATTTAAAAACTGCTGGCTTTAGTTGCGTATCATAAAATTGTAATTGATATGTCCGCGTAATATTTACATATTTCGGGAATTTTTGATACACATTTCGCCGTATTTAATAACCGTATAAACACCAAAGAAAAAAACTGATGTAAACTAATTAAAGGGTGACATGGGCATTTATATGTAAATAAATATATATACCGCTAATGTATGTTTATCAGCAGCCGCCGACATAAGAAACGTGAAATCGTTCACGTAGGCCTGTCCGAGTCCATTTGTCTATAAACAAGCTTAACGGCTACATTTATCGCAATGATAATGGAGAAAAGATGCAAAATGATTTAGAACATAAAATATCACTTAAAAGTAAGTAATATTACACATTTGCATATTTTAATCTTTTCAGTCATTATATGCATAATATCTTTCATTAATTTATTTTGTAATTACGTATTTAATAGTGACATTGTACACGTTATATAACTTGAAAAACTGCGCAAAATGATTGATAATGATTGATGATGATATTTTAAAATAGGAAATTTAGGTTTTTATTCTCGTATCTTGCTATTACGTTTGAGATAAACATCGTAAGAGTAAGAGAGATGTTTTTTCATAAAAACATTGAAATCTCGCACCGAATACTCTGAATCTCATATTGTTTTGTTGCGTGCGCGCGGATCAAGCGTTGTCACATTTAAAATTTCAACGTCACGATTTTTATTGTACTTTATTCACAGGCTTTAAAAGCTCTTACATGAGTAATGTTCGTGTGATATACGTGTGGCACCGAAGCAACACGGAAAAAGCCAATGTCAGAAGAAATATATAAGATAGAAGACACTGACATGAAATATATAAAATAAATGTAAATATATTTGACTTTGCACGAAAAAAGAGCAATCTGACTTTAACTTTAGTTCTTGCGGTTACAACGTCTCGCATTGATCAGTTTTACTAATCGGCAACGATTATATGAATGAAAAAATACTTTGTTTTATTTTGTTTTATTTCACCGATACTATTACGATCGAATGCAATGCGAGTGGTTATTTACATCGGGTGATGTATGTAAATGTAGTCTGTATAAAATTGTATAGATATGTATGTATATTACACACACAGACACATACTGTATATGTGTATATTTCATATTCAATCTATTATTAATATTTATCATTAATCATACACTATCTGTGCATAATTAAATATTATTTACATTACTATATTATTTAACTCCGAAAGATCGTTATTTTTGCGAAAATCATATCTCAAAATAATATCAACGTGAATATATCTGCGAATATTGCGTTTGTCTCGTTAGCGTTCGTTAAACAGCCGTCTCTCTCATCTTCTTCAATAATGAATTGTCGCGGGAAAAACAACAGCAAGTCGGTGATGTTTGCCTGGTATGAATCAATTTTATTCAACAGTTCGCGCGCTCGGGATTCTCGAGATGAAACAAATACGATTTCAGGCGTTACCCTCAGTACGGTTTCTCGCTAAATTCGCATGGGCCGCCTCATAAACGCGAAATGTGTACACGTGCACGTATGTACGTACATACACATGCAAACAGCCTCGAATTATATTCGCGCGCGGTTGCTCGGTCGGCCGGGTTCGAATCGAAAAGTAAAACGCACTCGAACATACATACATACAAACATATACGTGCTATACGTGCATCAGCTTGGGCGCGAGCGAGACGCGGCTAACAAATGAAGCAAGAAGGGACAACGCCGGCAGTGACGGTCGCCACAGCAGCGGATGAAAAGAGACGGCTCACGCACTGAGAGAGAAGATAACACGGGCGTAGCACGAAACCGTCGCGAGTGAGCAAGCAAGACAAAATGATACGCGGACCACGTAGTAGGTAGCAGCAGCGTGCGCTCGACGCGGAGGGATGCGACGGCGCGCATCGATTGGCGCGCTAGCCGTGACCCCCACCATGGTGCTTTCGCTTTCACCCAATGGGGCCTCACTTTCGCGCTCGCCCGCGTTCGGCGCCACAGCAGCCGGCACGCTGCCGCCGCCGGTTTCTCTCAGTGGGTAGTACACTCTACGTGTGAGCGAGCGTTTTTCGTCGTGGGCTCGTCCGTTTCATCGGGAGAGCAGAAAGAATACAAAGAAACAGAGGAAAAGAAGTAGTAGAAGAGACAGGCCTCGGTATCGTATGTGTGTAAACGTTTGTGCGGAACCACCTTTTTCAGTAGACGCTAATAAGTAGATCTCGCTCGTCAGTGCCGGTTCGAATCGTCTCGCGTCGTGAAACGCGACGCGCGCGCGCGCGCGTGTTCTCTCGTCTCGTAATCGGAAATTGCGTAGCACGCCGGCGGCGCATACCCGGCGCCGGTGACCCTGACATTCGAGAAGCCGGCGGGTGAAACGCACTCGTCGCTTCGCGCGCGCAGGAGCAACATCGTATGGTGTGTCGAGTTCAACGACAAACGGGACGAAGGTACGCGATTTTGCCGTGGTAGTGCCGCGACACGTATCGCGCGCGACTGGAATTTACGACATTTCACAGACTATTTGTTTTTAAACGCGACGCGACGCGGTCTAGTAGTGCGACCTTGACTCCGATGCGTCAGAGTTTGTTGGCAAAAACATTAAGAAGAACGTTACACCGTATTTGGGACAGTGCTCTTGTGGCGACCGGCGATTTTGACACGCGAATGACCTTGGCTCTTGGAGCAGGCGGCGCTTTGATACCATCAAGTCGCGAACTTGTCGAGCCTGTGATCATCGTGTTTTCATCTCGCGTGAGGCTAGTCGATCGAAGATGAACAAGTAGGAGAAAGAGCTTCGTGAAAGACAAAGCGCGCGCGTTCGCCCATCAGCATACAAGCACACCTCCATAACCTATTTATCGCGAAGCCAAACAAGGACGTTCGAGGAGATTATACATATTATACGACATATTGACGTAAGTTGAGTGACCTATGGCACCGCGGCGTCACAACAGCCACGGCGGTGGCCTCCTGGAGAACGGGGGCGGTGGTGGAAATGATCCTTTGGACAACTTGCTTGGTCCGAGCCAGACGACACGCTGTTGCACACCAACCGGTGAGTGTCTTCGCGGCGACAGTCTCATACGTCTGAACGCCTTGCACGACGCGGTCAAGGTCACTTGCAACAACGACAACTGTCCAGTCGGACAGTTCATGCACCGCGAGTGCTTCGACGCCTGGGAACAGACAGTACTCACGTATCTGAAGAGCTGCGGCCGTGCTCGTAGCTGGTCCGAGCGTCAACGTCATCAGAACCTCTGGACCAAGAAGGGCTACGATCTCGCGTTTAAGGCCTGCGGCTGCCGCTGCGGCCGCGGCCATCTGAAGAAGGATCTTGACTGGATGCCACCCGGTCTCGGTAACGTGACCGGCAATCGTACCGACGAGACCGAAGCGAAGAAAAAGAAACGGCGCAATCGGCAAAACACCAGGCCGAGTCTGGCCGTGTCGGCCGGTCCGCCCAACCACACCAACCACGTCACCAATGGCCGTGGCACCACAGAGGCTCAGATGATCGAGTCAAGTCGTGGCAGGGCCGGATCTCTATCATCCAGCACCGGTTCCAGCTCGCCACCGGCCACCAGCGAGCCCAGCGTTAGCCCGCTTCACCAGCCGCAGCCCATCATGAAAAAGAAGAGCAAGGTCGACTTCTTCAGCGATCGCGCGAGGTAAGATATTTTCTTATCGCTTTTTAGCTACGATTACCGATTGAAGAGTTAAACCAGAGATTTTTGTTATTGACAATGTTCGCATTTTTAATCGTAACGTTCTCTCCTTATCTTCACGCTAGATACTGTCATGACGAGATATTGTTTTATCATGTTTTTTTATGATGCATCTCAACGCTTCACACATTTAATAATTCCCTGAAAAAAATATAAATTAATATTACATTTTGACACTAGATATATTTTTTAACGTATTTTTAACTATTTTACACTGCAATTTCGATGCTTTTTAAAAATACAAATTAACAAGATTTAAATTTAACATTCCATCAGTATTTGATACTTCACAGATCTTGATTGTTGATGATAAAAAATTTATTGGCGGGATTGTTAAACAAAAAGTTTTAAAGATTCTTAAACCAAAGCTGCATTGTCAGATAACAAAAATTATACAATGCATCGCGTCTCACGCGTACTGTTGAGAAAGGAATCTCGCTATAGAAAGAAAAGTCGAATTTCTTTGGATAAGAATGATAAATGAAAGAAAACACGTTGCGAGAGTCGTTTTTCTGTCGGAATCTTCGTCGCGTATGTAGTTGTATGTAGATGTGAACCATCCTGGAAAGATGACACCTTAAAGCAGACGCGTGAGAATGAAAACCGCGTGAAGACGCTGCCAGAACTTTCGACGCAATTTATATACGTTCGAAAACATGTAAAAGTAGATAAAACGTAAAAGTTGAAAAAAAAAAACGCAAGAGACGCTCGATGTATCGTTACTAATCGGTACTTTAAAACTGGGCGTGGCAGTCGAAGAAAGTGAACACAACACGTTTTTCTTTGAAGTAATAAACATCTGAACATTTAGAAATATCGTATAGTTATACAGTTGTTGTGTGAGCAATTATTTCTCTTTCTCTCTAAAACTTAAAGAATTTAAGAAATTTCAAGACGCATTACAGTAGTAGTTTATAGAAATGTCGTTTTTTTTCTATTATATGTTGTGTGTTACGCGTGGGTTCACAAAAATAAATCTTGAACACATTTGAACGCACGCAACATAGAACTGGATTTGGTTTCGACCTGCTACTTGATTCTTTGTTACATAACGATGTCCCACCGAACCGCAGTAAATACTGATCCGTTTCCTTTATGAGTTTGTCACTTGTAGCGTTTTATGGTCTCCAAATATTTAGACGAAAACGCGCGCGGCTTTTGTCGCGGCAGATGGTGTTCACATGATATGGCAAAGATTCCCAGAACCAAAGACAAGGCGGAAACTTTAAAGAAACAAAAAAAAGGGACGTTAAAGAGCTCTAATTCTGAAAGTTTGTTTCGCCGGTTTTTGCTTGGTTTTAACGTTTGAATGCGCGAATTAGAAAATAATTCGAGAGATGAAGAAAAACGATAAGTGTGTGTTAGATGTTATCTCTATACTTGTCGTATAAAGATAAATCAATTCCGATTCGTTGCATCTATGAAATTTGATGCTTGAAATAAGAAATTGTCGAGAATCGAGGAAGAAAGATAAACTTCACGAAACCGCCGAATACTTTACTCTACTGACTTTTAATATTAATCGCTGCTTGCTAGTTATTTTTTTTTGGTAAGAGGGGCGCGGAAACCGGTTCGCCCGCTTGGCGAAGTTCCTGAAGTTGTGCGCGCGGTTTGCGGCTTCATGACACTTTTCGACAACACTTCAAAGGAAGAGATCTTATTACAAGTAGAAAGTTGGAAAAATCAGTTTGAAGAATGTTAGAAACTAATCGAAACTTATTTCTTCGAAGGAGTTTACGTGTGTAATAAATATTCTAATAAAAAAAAAAAAAAAAAAAAAAAAAATTTCCTAAATGTCAGACTCATCGGGCAAATAATTTGTGCGCTCTCTGAAGTCAAATTTTTCACAACGTTCGATATATTGCGTGTCGCGAGTATTGATTACTTGCTATTTATATTTAAAAAAACATTCAATAATTTGAATTTCTTATGATCTTTCGTATCACTTTAAAACATGATTTCTACTGTTTTCGTACGCCGCTTTGCGTATGTTTGTGTTTTTCCCCAAGATACAATTTAGCAAGATGTTTTCTTTGTTCAGCAAACTCGTGTTTATGATCGGCGGTATATCTTGCCCTAAGAAAATAAAAGAACGATTGTCGTCGTCTAGAGAAAACGAAACATAGGTCGATAGTGTTCGCGTATGCGGTTCCGCGGTGAAGCTCTAGACGCGCGTTCGATGGGGCATGAATGAACACGCTTGCTCCGTTTTCCTATCGTGCAAGGCGTAGGTCGGTCTCTATAGAGACGTACGCGGCCAGGTTTGCGTGTATAGGTTGTGCTCTAGACCTCCGGTAAGAGCGAGAAAACGAAGGGCAGCACGAGAGAGCATCACGACGATTACGACAGAGCTCCACCCATAGTACGCGCGCTATACTCTCCCGCGTGGTGTTCATCCTATATATAGATGCAGCCTTGGAAACCTGTCCTATTTCTGTTTATGTTCCTACAGTTCGAACGGGTCGGGACACTTTCCTTTGCCTTGTGCACGTTGAATTTTTGTAGACCCGACCTGACCTCTACCGCGTCTGTTTGCTCGATTAAGAAATCACTCTCGCGCACGAGATCTTGCTAGCCGTTACTCACAAAAAAAAAAGCGTGTGTGACGAATGCAAGATAAAATATGCACATATCTGTTTTTCTTTTATTACATAATTCTTTGAAGAACTTTAACACGTATAAATTTTCATACATGTTATCAGTTTTGATAAAATATTTCAAAATTTCTCGTGATTCTTAGTAGAGTTTTAGTGAGTTGTTTGAACAAGACTGAAGAATATGTAAAAACAAGAATTATAGATAAATTATCAGGAACGCATACGTATGTTCGAATATCTCTCTCCTTTTCGTAGTATATTCGGATGAGAAGATTGCTGGAATACAACGTTAGTAGGGTCCCTAAGTTGCAGTCTCGGTTTCATTTTTTGTTTCGAGCGTAGACGGGCGCTGCACTAAAGGCGAGTGCACATGCACAAGATGCAGCGGAGTGAGTTTAGGCCGGTCACGCGCGAGTAGCCAGACCCGTTGGGATTTTCTGTCTTCCTGTGTGTACGTGTGTACGTGTGTGCGTCCGTGCGTGCGTGTGTGTACACGCCTGATTGCTAACGTTG
>QVOB01010575.1:0-33202 GCA_014839585.1 Pseudomyrmex concolor | reverse complement strand
AAACGACTTGAGCACCAAATTTTTTAATTGGGCACCTAATTAGCACCTAAATAGCACTTAATTTTAATATAAATTTTAGTGTGATTTTTTAAGGGGGGGGGGCTAACTTAACGGACATTATACATAACAATATAACATAATTCGAAAGATAGTCGAATAGTTGCTCCAGCCATTACAGTGGTTTTTCTAAAAGTTAAAGAAAACTTTCAACTTTACTTTTTGTAAAGAATTTTTATTGATTATTATAAACGAAAGTGTTAATTATGAATATTAATTATTTGCATACTTTAGTATTAATTATGAATATTAATTATTTGCATACTTTAGTATTAATTATCTGTTTACAGAATTCCTTTGGCAGACCCGATGATATTGTCGCCGCCGAGACTTTGGCAAATCATGTGCGGTGTAACAACTCATTCGTGCACGCTGTGTTCCAAGCACAGTTTCGGTCTAGTCTGACTTGTCCGAGATGTCATCGACAGTCGAATACCTTTGATCCTTTTCTATGCGTGTCAGTACCAGTACCGCAGAACCACCGTCAGATGAATCTTTATGTAAACGTTCTCTACACCTCTCAACAACCGCGGCAAGTTAAGATTGGCGTGAGCGTGAATCAGTCGGCAAATATACGAGAACTCCGAGAAATCCTCGCCAGCGATACCGGAGTGGATGAAAATCACATGTTGCTGACTGAAATCCATGACGAAGGATTTCACAGGTAAATTACGACAAAAAAAAACAGCATAAATATATCTCAAGCAACATGAATGTCTAAAAAGAACTTTGTTTAAAGTAAACTCTTCATAATTTTTCATCAAATTTCAAAAAATATACATTTAAATAAGAGAAAATTTTCTTAACAATTTTATTGCGTTTGTATTATCTTGCATTGTCTAAGCTTCTTACATGTCACTTACATAGAAATAGTATATGTTTCAATAATAGAGAACGAAAAAAAAAGCATACATATATATAAAAATATAAGAATATACATAAAAAAACATATATATATACGTGTATGTGTTTCTTTTATAGAACCTTCTCCGACTGTCAACCTTTATCCGTGATTACGGAGAACGACCCGCTTTACTGCATTGAGCTGCCGCAATTGAAGGAACCTACGGAACAAGCATATATCTTGCTGGTATGGATCAACGTTCTCGTGAAGGGAGATTTAAAGCAACGTTTCGGCAGTCCGTACACGATGCAAGTATCGCGCGAAACTTCTTACGAGGATCTGCAGAAGCTTCTGCTGAAGGAGATGCACAGTACACTGGCAGACGACGTTCTCACAACCAGTCAAAATCCAGGACTCTTCAACATTCGTGTTGCAGATCCAGCGGCAACGCCTGTTCAAGATGAACATCCTTGCATCGATCCTTGTGTAGAACATCCGCTCTACACGGAACAAATCGAGCAAGCGTTGGCGCTTTGCGCCGATGATTCTGGTCCTCAACACGTAAAACTGATTCTTGAATGGGACGAAGCCACTAAGTGTAATATTATACAGGATGACAATGATCCAATCGAGGAACATGCCAGTGTGAAACAGTTAAAGACTAATTCCGAACTAGGTGGCGCAGTTACTTTAGAAGAATGCTTCGATTTGTACACACGAGCGGAGATATTAGGAGCGGAAGACGCGTGGCATTGTCCATATTGCAACAAGAAACAAGAGGTTGTGAAAAAACTAGGCCTTTGGTCGTTGCCTGATATATTAGTTATACATTTAAAGAGATTTCGTCAGCAATCTAGGCAACGGTCAACGTCCAAGTTGACTATGTTAGTTGACTTTCCTTTGTATGGCTTCGATATGACGCCACATCTTGCCCACAACGGCGTCCAAACAACTCACAATAATGTCAGTAGTCTGGGCGGTTTGGGCTGGTCGCCTTGGAAAAAGCCGCGACCACGGCAACACAATATCCCCAAATATGACGAGAATGTCTACGACTTATACGCGATATGCAATCATCACGGGCAGGATTTGCAAGGCGGACATTACACTGCGTTTTGTAGAAATCCATACGACACGCAATGGTATTGCTTCGACGACACGCGCGTAGAAGCGGTCAATGACACAAATCTGATAACGAACGCGGCATATATGCTGTTCTATCAACGAAGAGGCTTGTCCAATAATTCCACTGGTAATTCGTCTGCGGCGTCGACGAGTTCAGCTGGTTCCGGCTTGGATCATTGGGTATCAAAAATGCCGCCATTTTATTTCAATAATAAAACTACCAGTGACGCAACAAACAATAAACAAAGTAAATCGCAAGAGATATTGTGCCAGGAGAAGATCGTCGAAGAGAAGAACATAACTAATTTTACTAGAGGCTGTGGCAATTACGCGACTCTGCAGCCAAAGAAGAGAAACGCGGCGACGGAAACCGATATTGGACAGATCGATCACTATTCGGACGATGAAGCACCTTGCAGAAGAGAATGGGTAGATATAGAGTACATTATTGAAATTAGATATATTTATGATACAAGTTTATTGATACGATACAATTAAACAGAAAATAAACAACTTAAACTTTTGAATTAATAAAATCAAATCAAATAAGTTTTTATTATATATATTTGATTTTAGACCTCACCAAAACTTGTACGAAAGACTTCATCCATCACGTTGACGCCACATATATCGCCAGCAATAATTCAAAATGCCAGCAGCGATCCAAATACGACGGTGATACATGAATCGACGTTGTAACACACGATATAAGCCAGACTAAAAAGTCTGGCTCGAGCGATGCTCAATGTACAGTGCCTGGTGTGTCATGATATTTGAACGACATCGAGTGGCGAGATAAAAAAAACAAAAAACAAAAAAACAAAAAAAAAACAGTTCTGATAGAATAAAATAAATCCGTTATTTTTCCATTAGACACACGCAAACAATGTAACCAGAGACAAATATTTCTTCACTTCGAATTTATACGGAAATGTTTTTGCAAAACGGATTTCAACAGTATGTTTCTCTCTCTTTGTGCATGTTTAGAAGTGTAATAAACTTACACACGAACGATTTTCTGATAAAAATACGAGGCATTAGTAAGTTTTGTAATTGTAATACCATGTTTGTACACAGCTCTCACGTGAATTGTATCATATAAATAGCTTTTTAAACGAAGACAAATCTTATACTCAAAATATAATAATGAAGAATTGCATATTCTTAAGAAAAGAAAAACTATAGTGTTTATTAATGATAATATATAAATAAGACTTCTTAATATAGCAACCTAAAAAAAAAAAAAAAATTCTACATATGTCCAGAGTAAGGAAAGATATTTTCAAGAATAGTTTTGTGCAATTGTGAAACATCGTCTGTAATACCAATGTAAATGTTGTTCGCATTATGTCATCTTACAATGAAAGTATATGACAATAACAAACTGTTTATACATTGAAAAAAAATTCGTAATACACATAATTCGTGATACAAACCTTGTTTTACCAATAGTCGATCGTTTCTGGACATATTACGTAGTTATTGATCATTGCTTTTGAATTTATGCGTAACTATAATATTTATATCTGTATTATCCACTAGTGGCCTTATCTAAATAGATAATATTGATATATATATAATTATTAATCATATTATAATCATATTTAGAAACAATTTTAGATTTTATTGTAGATATTGTGAATTTTTTTTGCAAAAGTCATCGAAAGCTATATCAATTTGCAGTCTTTCACTGATTTGTAAAAGTTATTTAAAGAACACTAAGTTTTTATTACAAATTATATTAGTTTTTATTCGAGTTCTTCCAGCAATTGTGTGTGTGTGTGTGTGTGTGTGTGTGTGTGTGTGTGTGTGTGTGTGTGTATGTGTTGTGTGTACGCGCGCGCGTGTAAACACAGTATTTTAGTAATATAAAAGGTGATTAATTTAAATAAAAAGGTGATTAACCTAACAAGAACAAGTATATGTTAAGGCGCTTTCAAGTATTCGAGGATATCTAAATAATGTTTTAAAATCTTATCGGCAAAATTCAAGTTATTCAAATCTGGATTTGTATACATGCATTGATTTTCTTTATTTTAGCAATTATTTATTTTTTTGTTACTAAGGCACATCTCTGATGAAATATAAGATCCAACTATAAATTTTTTATCGGCCATAGAAGTTTCTTTGACTTTTTGTTTCCGCAACATAAAATTTAATCGAATGTATGGATTTGGACTCTGAGATTCTACAGATTTAGTCATTTAGATTCGAGATGCGGATCTAAATCCGCGCGCGATTCGGTTGCACTACAGATTCGACACATTCTATTGTTCATATCTTTCGAATAACTTCAATTTTGAAACTCTAAATTATCCGTAATTACTCATTATCCTGATACTTGAATAGATTTGGACAAATCTTGGAACTCTGACGCATTATATATACATATATATATAATTGATTTCTTAGTGCGCGATTGAATATATAATATCCTTCAGTTTCAATAATCATTCCAATTGGATATTTAAGAATGCAAACGAAAACAAAAACGAGCGAAAGCAAGGATTTATAATAATATACATAATGATTATTTATATAGCGAGTAAAAGATATTTAAGTTATTCTATTAGTTACACATTTATCACTAGTCACACGTGTATCGTGGACACGAATAGAAAATATGCGCGTAATAATTAAAATATGTGAACAGAAAAATGAGATACACACACTATCTGCTTTATATTATAATGATTTAGAAATTGCAAGTAAACTATCGACTGAAAAAATTTATATATCATATATATACATACACGTGTGTGTGTGTGTGTGTGTGTATATATGTATGTATATATACATTAAAATATAAATTATTTTTTCGTTGAAATAAATAAGGCATGTATGTATATATGAAAAAAACGTCATTCCATTTTATGCACGTTAAATATATGTAAATTCGTCGTTTTCAATTTACACCTTTTGTGCCACTTACATTCGTGTGCGTTGCATTTTGTTACATGTTTACAAAGAAAGTAAGAACAAAAAAAACTATTGTGACATAATTTGTCGCATAAACGTGTGTGTGCATATTCTGTCTTTTTGAATATCTTTTTAGAATTAAATGTGTTAGTCCGTGCAACGTTCTTTACTTATCGACCAAGTAAAAAAAGAAGACATAAGTAAACTCTGATATTTCATCAACATGAATGACAGAAATCATGAATAACTCGACAAAAAATGGGAAATAAATACAATGAAACAAATTATAAAATGTTTTATTTTCTTTAGTATTAAGATGATAATTTTTTCATCAATTCAGGAGATGTTTAAAGCAAAATGTGTGAGCATTCTTTACTTTTTTTGCAAATTTAATGTTCAAGATTTCTTGTTGGTCCATACGCCAATCAATGTTTAAATGTAAATTATTTGAAGATGTGTGAGACATCCAATTGTTTCCAAAAAATCTGCGTTACTGCGTACGTGTGATCGTTAGCACCGAAAACCAATATTGTATTTTCAAAATTTACAGACATTCAAGAAATATTATAGATGTGCACATAGCACGGAATAGAACCGCTATGTCCACGTTTGAACATAGCGTACGCACCGACAAGTTGCTCATGGACATGGCACGTAGTTGCTAATGTGCACCACCTGTGAACATTGCGCTGGCTTACAGGGCGGAAAAGTTATTACAGTTTCTCATATTATGGCCTCTCTCAGTTTTCTCTCTAATAAAAGAAACGAAGTGCATCGTGTTATTTATAATTATATATATTTCTTTTCGCAATACATGAGTAAGATTCTTTGCACTGTTTGCACTTTGATTTTTTATCTCTTTATTCTCTTGAATCTGAAACATAAGTTCGTCTTAGCCCTAAATGCAAACAGTGCAAGAGATGCAGCCGTATGAACAAACCTGATGTAATCTTTCGCGCAAGCGGAAACGCGATTGGTCACAACGACGCCCTACGCCTCATCGTCGTCGTCGTCCGTCAGACTCGTCAGTCGTCGCTTCGTTCGTCAGAATCGTCAGTCGAGTTCAGACCGTTGTTTGGTGTGAATTGTCTGTCGTTCGGTTGAGCTTACGTACGCGAGCGTACGGAGATTTGTCACTAAAAAACCTAAGGTAAGAATTGTCATCGTACCGTTACGCTGTTCGTGCAAACATCCACCGCGAATCGATAATTGTCATCTTATGAGATTCGATTCTTGAATCGTTAGTCGACAGGAGGGTAAAATCACCGTCGGGCTTCTGTCACGCGAGAGGCATCGTCGAGTAGTGTGAGGACATCCTCGGAGACTCGCCCTAACGATATACATATATACATACATATAACTTCAACGCGATTGTGTGCCCGGCACGATGTAGTAAGTTTCCTCAACTCGAACACAACAAAGAGGACAGTAAGATCTCTCCGTAAGATCTTGAGATAAGACAGAAAAATAAAGAGAGAAAGAAAGAACGTTGTATGTATATAAAAAAAGAGAAAAAGAAAGACAGAGAAAAAAGTGGAAGGAAATAGAGGAGCCTGATGGCGCTCACGACCACCTTCGTGTGTATTCTCGAGGATCGATACACACGGTACACTCGGGATGATGATGTGTGAGTGCAAGAATACATTACGCGAGCTTCTCTCCTGCGAACGGCAACTATGTGCGTGTATGTGTGTGAGAATGAGGGAGAGAGAGGGGGAATGAAGTGCATGAAGCTGGATTTCAAACAGGCTCCGGAACTGAAGAAATCCCAACAGATGTTGCGCACAGCGTGGTTCAGGAGTCTGTTAAAAGAGCCGAGCGTTTGTTAAAGTCGTTCGGAGCCGACTAAAGTAAACTGAAATGTGTGAGTTTTTCTCACGAAAGAAAAGTTTCTATAACATTGCGTCGCGAAGAGTATCAAACGGATTCATTTTCTTCGCGTATGCAACGCAAGATGACAGGAAACGTCATCGCGCGACGACAAACAATGAAGTAATCACGACGTGATTGAAGACGGGAGATCGATGACTTTTTTATATGCTACACATACTATGTCGTGCGCCAAAAACGTTTAAAAATACATTATATATTCTCGCAAAAAAATTTCTTCCAGTAAAATTTATTCGCGTTAGTATTGAGAGATTTTGCTGTGAGTTTATGTACATATGTGTATATAAGCGAGTAAGATATGTATCTTTTTTTACAGACCTGGCCTTTCTAACTGTATGCGTTATTCTTATATTTGCCGCATTTCTATTTGCATCTGTTTCAAAATAATATTCGCAATTCTCGTGCACTATACTTGATAATATTACTCTGCAGTTATTCAAATGAACCATGACTACTCCTAGCAAACATTCCGCGATCATCAACTATAATTTCAAAAAACACAGTAAGTGCATCATTTACTTCACGTGTGTAGATTTTATCACAGAAATTTGAAAAATTTTGAAATTTCGCGGGCGTTATCTTAACAATTGTTATCTGAAAAAAATAAAAATACATAGTTAATTTTAGATTGCCAGCAAATGTGAGATTTGCTTCTGCACGATATTTGCGATATTTGATTGTGATCTGCGATCGAAATGCTCTTCGTAAAAGGTACTTTCCTTCGAACATGAGTTCAATGTTTACGATTGCCAAAGTCACTTCCAAAAGTCTCTGCACGATTCTATAGGCGACGTTGTAGTCACGTTTATAGTAGATCGATCGCAGCCGTTGCATGTTGCAATACCAACTTGTGTGAGATCGGTCGATGACATTTTTTGCGCGATGACGACACACGCGATACGCTCGAGTCGGCAGCTGGCGGTTGGTTACCGTTTTAATGCCAAAATGAGCAATCTACTTGATCTTTCATTAAAATACTGTAAAACTTGTAAAACCGAGTTGCTTCACGAAAAGAAGACATGTTCTTTTTATACATGATAGAATAAAACTTGCTGAAATTATTTATAAGTTTAGTAGAATTTTCATACATAATATGTTTCTTCTGAAAATTTTAATTTTAATTTTTTTTTCCAAGAATTATGTACATATATAGGAAAGTTATTATTTTTTTTCTTTTATCTACTTAAAAACTTCGAAAATTTTTTCTCAAAAAAGTTTATCGCTTGTGACAAGCGTTTCTTTCTTTACTTGATATTGCGAGAGAAAGAGAGAGAGAGAAAGAGGGAAGTATATAAGCGCTCTCCGTTCGCGTTACACATGCACATTCTATACACTTTATGAACTTAAAGCAGACGTACGGCGCATAGTTTGGGAGAAGAACAAAAAGATATAAAAAACGGAAAAAAATGTAAAAAAAAAAGAGTAAGTAGACATACCTATGTACAGATTTGACTAGACTTATAATATAATAGTGAATTTAGGTTCATACTTTAAAAACTAATTGTAAGCAATGCAGATTTTATTCGGATATACCTACTTCTATTTGCCTAAATTAGTAAATTATATTACTGTTTTTTTTTTTTTTTTTTTTTTTTTTTTTTTTTTTTTTTTTTTTTTTCTGCTCTTATTTAATATCTGCTAACTTTGTCTTTGTTTAAATTTGACTTTCCGTTCAACTAGAATATATGAATTATTAACTATTATCTAGTTTGGTCAAACTTTTTAGCTTTAAAACTGGTGTATTGTGTGTGTGATCGGAGAATGTCTATTGCAAAAACTTAAATAAATTTAAATTCTATATAAAATTAGTTATTATTTTAATAAGTTCGTAATACTAAACTATTTGTAAGTTTACAATCGAGAAATCTGATCAAATTTGAAATACAAGAACACTGTTCCGTTGAACAAAATAGAAATTTGTAAAGCTTGACAAAAAATTGGAAATTTAAAATAGATGCGCTGGATGGTTGTGAGAATAAAATAAAACACAACGCAACGCGTGCATTGTACGCTTTTAAGAAAAACAGCACTAAAAGAGAATTCCGGTATGAGTTATGACACTATCGATGGAGAATTTATTCATGCTACTAATGTGATCTTAATTGAAAATCTCAACACGATTGCCGAAGGCTTTATTTGACAGTGATGCAAACATACTATAAATCGATATAAGTAAATGCACACACATGCATGCATATGCTATATGTTTGCTGCAAGTAACACGTTCTTTCATAGCCAAAATGAAATTATCGAACGAAAACGATCGTACAGTCATTCGCATACATTCTTATGTTTATACTTCGTTGACAGTTTGAAATGAAATGATCTCTGCGATCGACTCTTTCGCGAGTAGTTGAAACGGAATCGGTTGGTTTTTGTGCAGTAGCAAATAATGCTAATTATAATTTATTTGCATAATCGATTCATAGCGAATGCATTTACATATTTCAAAATGCTCGGCTCTCTATTGCGTTGTTGACGCAGGCAGATCATTTAATGATCTCCCTCTAACAATAAACCGCACATTTCACGTTAATTTTCGTGGTTTCACTTAGCAGTGGATCACCTTGTATTCATCTCACAATATATTTGATTATTAAAAATATTTGATTTTTCGAATACCTAAGTGGTATTTACTGTTTAACGTTTTGCATTTATTTCGTTTTTTCCTTTCACACGAACTCTGGGGAAAAAATTTTATATTAATAAAATTGCGGATCTTTTGCAACGAACTAAGATATATCATGGAACAAGAAAGTGTTTGTTACAATTCGAGTCATTTGTGGAAATCAGAAAGCATACATACATATTACAATACGCGGATTTTGCCGCTCGAATGTATTGAGAATATATTAAAACGTCTCATACACTGACGATGCACGCTTCAAAGATAGAATGGAATCAGGAAAGTAGGTTAATAAACCGTATGTGTACGTTGCACTTTATCGATCCGCGATATATTTATATTACAGAGATAGATATTTGTTGCAGAATAGCGTAGCGTTTACTGGAGCTTAATATAGAACGCGGGAGCAACATAAATAATGTTGCTAATCAACTAAAATTTTTATATTTAGTAGTATATATATATATATATTTATACATATATATATTTTTATTTATTTGTTTAGTAGTATATATATTTACAAACATGTTTGCGCGTTTAAATTAATTTTCGCCATCTATTATAGAAATTTGATTGAGATTCTATTTTCTTCGCAAATATAAATAATTCGTTAGGTTAGGTTGGTCGCTTACACAAGGATTAAGCCTAATTAACTTCGGATAAGTTTTATTTCTTACAACTAGTGTTTCGCGCAGTATAATATTTTCTGGTTTCTTTTTTTTATTACAAGTCTGAAAACTTATTAATTTTTTGTTTTAGAACTTAGTACAAGTATACAACTAATTAAACAAAAAAAAACGCGCAATTATTTAGATTTTTTTAATTTAAACTTTTGTTTTTAAGGTTTGTTAATGACAAGAAAGAGAACGCACCGGCGTTGTGCCTATTAAATCAGTCGACTTAAAAAACATCTAAGAATTCTTCTAGCGCTCTTTAGTGATGTCAATGAAGCGAGAGAGACAAAGAGCCGACTGGAGCAGACTTCATTAATTAAGCGCGCGTTGATTTCACTACGGAAAAGTTGAATCACTATACGATAAAACATTTTGCAATATGTATCTATTTAGTCAAGATTAAATGACTTACAACGAAATAGCGTAGCGATAGCACAATATGCTAATGAAGTGATAATCGAATTGGAACTCGCAATGAGTCAGTTTAGAAAATGTGACATTAAATCGCAAGTAGGTTGGCCAATAATTATCGTTAAACTATCGAGAGACTGAAAAACTAGAACACAAATTTAATTCTATTCTTCGTATATTCTAATTTGACTTTATAATGCGATCGGAAGTTTGAACACACACAAACTAAATATTTCTCATATTGGATTTTCAAATGTTCAATTAAAATAAAAAAGCCGCAAACCAGTGGGGAATCAGTTACGTGAATAAGTATAAGATTTAAAAACATATATGCGAATGATCACATATAAATCCCGAATATATCCTTTAATTCACATGTAAATAATAGCTCTTTTACATGAAATTTGTTTTTCATGATTACAGCGTTCACGCGTAGCATGTCTTGACGAGTAGGAGAAACGCTTCGACAGGGTTTTTGGCAGATTGAAGGTTCTCCAAAACATGGCGGGCGGTCAGCAGCTTCCGGAGCAATACACTGTACCACAGTACGCGAGGATCTTCCACAGTCTGCCTCATATCAACGTCTCTATACACTACGTTAATAATACCTTTAATCCCCACTCTGAAATCTATTTGGAGGTAGGTCGTTTGGAATAAATTTGCCGATTTGACTTTTTTGTCAAATTATTGAATGCTCTTTTCCCTTCCTTTTCCTCCTCGGTCTTCTCGCTTTCGATTGCGTTGATTTAAAACAAAGCGCGTCCGATTGATCTACCGCTACTCGAGTCTTTAAAACTTGGGATCGAGATAAGAGAATCGATCGGATAAAAGAATTCAAATTTTACTTTTGCGGTGTCCGATTTCAGAGCAAATATTTTATTCATGTGTATTTTTTGACTTGAAAGAGTTCTCAAGAGAATATCAGCAAACTCGACTTATTTTCAACTCGAGATAGACGACGTACATTACAAGAGAGAATGTACTCATATAATTGATACATGTATAAACATTTTAAAACCACAGGAGAAGAACTTGATAAATCACATTTTTGTAATTTTAGAGAAGAGCGATTTTAAAGTTCGAAACGTACGTGTTTTTCTGTACACGTTTTATAAAACTGCTTATATCTCGGAATCAAAAATTTCCTCCTTTCGCTTTGAATAATTAAAATAGATTTGAACGATCAAATAATATCAAAAACAGAAAATCCGAAAATATAGACTTATTAAGTTCTTCTTTTGTGATTTTCATTTGTAATACAAAGTCTTGGATATATCTCGGAAATTGTTTCTGATATCGAGATTTCTGGATTGACTCTCGGTTTGCTTTTACTCGATTTTGTTTTACAACGTTTGTAAGTTTTTATTTTATATTAGAATTTTAGATTTGAGTATAAAATGAGATTTTTAACGCGTACTAATTGAGTGTACCGAACAATGCTCGTTAATACCTTAATCTTGTATATCAGAATTCTTGACGGGATATTAGCGACTATAAGCGGCATTTTAAATTATCACTTCTGACTAAGGATTCGTAATATGTCGATCGTAAGTGTTGATTCGAGTCGATATATGTTGGTAAATGGATGAAAATGGAAAGAAAACATCTGGAAAAAACGGTGAGAGAAGAAGAAGAAAAATAAGAAGAAGAACAAGATTGTGCTGCGACTTGTTCTTTTACAGGGCGTAAGATTGAAAGGGAAGAAAGAAGAAAAGAAACGATGTCCACGGAAAACTACGGACGCGTTGTAACACGACGAGGACACGTAAAAAGGAAAGAAATAATGCGAGGAAAAAGAAGGGCATGAGAGGAACAGACGAAGAAAAAGAAGACCAAAAACACAAACAGGTGGATGCCGCGAGCGCGCAAGAATCCGGATCGTGTGTAACTGGAAAGCACAATGCCTGGGAAAGCTCAAACAATGCACAAAGGCTTTCGCATAATGCGCCCGAGGGAAACCCGGAACGCGAGCGGGCTTCCAACGCTCGGAAACGTCGGAACCACGAATCCTTCTCGTCCGTGCATCTCCTCTTTTTTACTCCTCTTTTTTTACTCGTCTTCGTCTCAAAGCGGTATCGAATTTGGCCTCTTCGGCTGAGGTTCATGCACAAAGACAAGGATCATACGAAACTTCGTTTCGCGTCTTCGTCATCATGCATGCGTCTTTGCAACAAAATAGTTTGACGAAGTTAAGACCGCCGAGAAATGAGATAAGCTCTGAGAGAAACAAAAAAGAGAAGCATCGGGTAAAAGTTACAAGGCGACGTAAATGTCTTACTGAGTAAATATGTAACTTTTCCGAGATAATGTTGCTAATATTATATTCTCGATGACTTACGACAACGATGGGACTATTTGTTATCGATTATTTTACACATGATTATTTTAAAGTAATCCATGAGAACAAAACTTGGGCGCAATTTTAATTTTTGGATGTTATTTTGTCTGAACCGAGTGATAGAAACAAAATGTTCTTTTGACGCAGGAAAACAAATAAAAACGTTTTTTTCTTAATTAAGTTTCAAATCGATTACATTGGTCAACATAATTTTTATTAATTTAATGAAGAACAGTGATTTTTATAGATTTGACATGTTGAATTTGAATCTAATTCCAGACTGTCGCTCTCACGTCAGGATTTAAAGATAAAAAATAATCTTGAAAATAGCTAATTTTGCAAACTTCTCTTGTTTGTTGCAAATAATTTTTACATTCTTTTCTTTCTCATGAAGTACATTCTTTGTTTTTTAAAATAAGTCTTTTGTTTTATTATTATGTAATAGTTTTTTATTTTTTGTTTTATTATTGTGTAATAGTTTTTTAATTAAACGATGAAGCTTTGAAGATAACAACTTCAGTTTTTCTATGATGAATTCGGAAAAGGAATAATAAATAAGATAATATTTTATCTATAAAAATAACAGATAAAAATTGAAAACTTTGTAGTCTAACGTATTATTACTGTATAAATTTAATAAACAGAAAGAAGAACTATTTTACGCGTGGTAACATTCTTCTTTACAGTAGTTTTAGAAAAATTAAATAATAATATACGATATAAAATTGTGTGTGTACGTATGTGAAGAAAGAAAAGAAGAAAAACAGATTTTTAAATTTTTACAGAGTCTCGGAATACTAGGAAGCATTCCTGCAGTTTGGTTGATCTTAACGTTGGTGGTATTGTTAGTTTATCTGGTAACAAGATGCTGCGACCGGAGGCCGCGCCCCAAGAAGTCGATAACCGCGTTAAAGTGTTCACTAGCCATTCTGGCATTGCTCTGTAGCGGAGCGGTTGCTGTTGGTCTTTACGGCAACGACGATGTGCACAACGGCTTGATACAACTCGTAGCAGCAGCAAAAAACGTCGATGGAATATTCATGGCCGTTAGAAATCAGGTACTATTTTTTATTTTGTTTTGCCATTTTTTAAAATAAATCTTTAGGAAAATGTTTCTAATTAAGAAATTTTACAAATAATAAAGTTTAAGCAATTGCAATACAATTATTATAAAGACTTTTTATTTAGTTTTAGACTTTTTATTTAAGTTTTTCTACATATCTATTAATTTCTCGTAGACTGATACTATAGAAGCGACATTAAAGAAGAAAGTACAGCCACAACTGACTGCTCTCGGAGACGAATTTGATGCTCCAGTCAGCAATAAAACTATGCTAAGCGTACTGTTAGTAGCGCTAAACGGTATGAAGCAAAACACGAGCATCGCTCTAAATCGGAGTTTCGAGATCCGAAAACCTCTGAGTGGGATCAGTCTCACCGGTGCCATCGGCATGGGCGAAAAGATCGAACAGTGGCGATGGCCTATCACTATGGCGATCTTGAGCGCTTTGCTTGTCCTTTGTGTTGTTCTACTGGTCGGTGTTGCACGACACTCCAGATGTGTTCTGATAACGTATGTTTCTTTTTTAAGAATAGAATTCAATCATTTCATATATTTTCTTTTTCTTTATTGTTTTTATTTTATACAATTACAAAAAAATCCGATCTTGAAAAAAATCAACAAAAAAAGAAATAATAATAATAAAAAAAAATCTTTAAACTTTATAGTCACAACAAAGTCATTTTGATAGAAAACTTTCTTTCAGATTTTCCGTGTTCGGCTTGTTTGCGGTAATCGTCTCATGGCTCATGGCATCCTTATATTTGGCTACTTCTGTAGCTTTAGGTGATCTCTGCATGTCGCCGGACGGTTATCTAAGCAGAGCTGTACCGTCGACTTTAGCATCTGAGGTGCTTTCATATTACACGCATTGTGAGAACACCCGTAGCAATCCGTTTACGCAGAGATTGCGAGACGGACAACGTGCAGTGACCAACATGAGACAAAATTTGAACACCGTCACTCGATTAGCCATCGACCTATTCAAAGATCAGCAACTACAACCAAAACTTAGCAGTTTATCCACGGATGTAAACACTATAGACAGACTTGTGGCAGGTTTAACTACATTGCTCGACTGTAAGCCTTTGCACAAGCAATATGTTCACGCTGCTAAGAGTTTGTGTCATTTGGGACTGTAAGTTGAAACTTATGCGTGTTTTGCTAAAGTTAAGAGAACGAAATATATTCTACATTTTCTATTGAATTTACACTTTCATAAAACGTGCGATAATATATAAACTTATAATCTTTCACAATGCGTTTCTAGATATGGATTGACTTTCATGCTACTAGCTAGCTTAGCTGCAGGCCTTTTGTTTACCGTACTGGTTTGGGTGGATTCTCATACGTGGATATACATACGAAAACGGTAAGAGCGCTATTTATATTATCTAAGAATCAAGCAAGAATTTTATTATTATATCTTTTCTATTAAGCATAACAAGAATTTTCATGCTTGCCACTATTTTTTATATTTTATCAAACAGTATAGTATTATTTATCTCTTTTGCTTTAAAAGAATCTATGATGTCTGTCGACAAAAGTAAATAAAAATTAATATATGATACGTTTGTTTCAGAAGAGATTACCATCAAGTTGACGAGCAAGATCCTTATTTACCACCATCGGCGGCCTCGCAGGCTATAGCAGCGCGGACCCTTCGAGGCCAAGGGTCGTACCCGCCTACAGCCCCTACGCTTAATTCTATTGGCACTCATAATACGATTAAGCAGCCTCTCTTGCTAACGCCGCCCCCACCGTCCTACGCTACTGCGACTGCTCGAGCACGTCAACTGCACGAGAGCATGTTAAAGTTTGTGCATGAGATTTTCAGTTTATTCTTCTTGATTTTCTTAGTAATGAAAAGATTTTATGAATACCGCGCTAAACGTCGTAGGTTCAGTGCGTTTCTTTTAAATGTTGCTTCAATCACATATAGTTTATCAAGAATTAAAAATTATATATTATTTATATAGTATATGCTTTTTGACGAATATACATGATAATATATAACTGCATCATAAAATAATTGTTGTCAGTTTTGATTTTATATTTAATATTCTAATTATTTGAAGATTTTGCAATATTTTTGCAACATATATGTGGATACGGATATTAGTTTTGATTGCTTTTACGATACTGTTAAAGATATCGGATGCTTTCTTATGATTCTTTTATTAACGTAAACATACTTTATAGAGGAGTGTGCAAACATAATAGAATTTCGGTTTCTTTAGATAAAGCTATTTTAAACGACACGCTGATTGTTGCAAAACAAAGATAATGCTGCAACTTGGTTTGGTTTTCTTCGCCATTTACAGAGGTGGGGGTGTTAACGGAAGCGGAGGAGGCGGGGATCACAAATCGTCTCAGCATAATCAGCAGTCAACGGGTGGACGAGCTGAGCACCGTTCTGGACTCGGAGATCAACCTGGCCAGTACGCGACTCTGAGCAAACAGTGCAAAACTTTAGAATCGAGTGACTTCTACTGAGGGCACGCCCCAGCAGGGCCCGGTAAATATAAAACATGTATTTTAAAATTGAAAAGATATTTATTACATACTTTATATATAAATTTAAAATTATATATACGTTACAATTATATATACATACATGATTTAGAAACAAAATTTATAATTATATAATCGGTAAAATATTTATGTCAACAGATTCACATTTTTTCTTACTATTGTAATTTTCAAAATTATATTATTTCTCGTATTATAGGTAGAGAACCACCTTGGACGCCTAGCGTGGCGTCTTTCACCGGTACCCTGTCTCACAATTCGCATGGACCCGCGCATCTTGCTACTTTTCAAGATTCTCGCAAAACACAAACGCTGGATCCGAAGAACTTGGCCAATCTGAAGAGAGGTCCAACTCCGGCTTGGAATCAAAATCGACCGCTCCCGCCGAATCCAGCAAATCAGCAGCCTACGTGGGAATTTGAGTCGCGCTCGCAGACCAACATGAATCAATTCAGATCATTAGTACGGAACAAGACGCCCAACATTCGTATTCAGGATCAGATGCAGGATCAGGTCAGGACTTTGGACAGAAATTTCTCGCGCAATCAATTTAATGGTACCGCTGGCACGCAGAACAATACTGTGCCGAATATGTACGGTACGTATAATCGGGCGCAGGGAAGGCAGGAGAAACCGACAGTGGCAACGCTGAGTCAGGTACAAGGTAGCGATCCTAATCTATATGCTGTAACGGAGCTCTAATCGTGAAAACAGAAGAGGCAGAAAACGCGGATAGTGAACATCATACAATAGAAGCGTGTCATTGCTTTATCGAAGGAGTTTTGTCTTTCAACGAAACTGAAATCTTGCGATTCGGAGTTCCTAAGAAAAAACGAAAGATGACAAATTACTTTTCGGGATCTGCGATAAGTGAGAGAATTAAGGGGGCAAAAGAAATATAAAAAACTTATAAAAACTTGTGTGTGCGACACAATACTTTGTATCCAAAAGTTTTTGTATTTGTATATCATATACAGTGATTGTGGTACATCCTTCAACGTTATTTCTCTCTCTTCGTTGCCGTGTTCTTGATTGCGTGTAAAGTATTCAGGCTGGAAAATACGTACTTAAGCAGCAACGTACGTACGTATTGCTTGTTGCCTCGATAAGCACAAAAAGAAACCTTTCACACAAAAAGCTTTACATCGACATCATTTATAAAAGTTACTACTTGCTTATTTACTCTAATTTAATCGAAATAAGCTGTTAATTTCGCGTATAACTAAGAAGCTAAATATCGCGAAAACTGAAGGAAATACCAAAATACAATGAAAATAAAAGATAGAGTTTTTTATATACTTTTTACATTTTAATCGAACGAATCTATGTTGACTTTTCTGTGAGAGATATTTAATATACTTTATGTGTGTAAACATAAACATAATATCATCTAGTTACCACGAATGTCTGTTACGAGACACAGAAGAATTCGATGATGATAGAGTACGCTCGATACTGCCAATGCTCAGGCAAATATTTTTAAGTACAAACACGATAGTGACAGAGATTACGGTTTTTCAGTTTTTATATGCAAAAAAAAACAAAAAAAACAAACAAAAAAACGCGTCTGATATGTCGAATAAATGACAAAAAATTGGAAATATCCACTTCCACACGCGATACTAGTTCAAGTACTCTTTAAGGACAATGAAAAGAAAAAAACTGTCGTAAAAGTTAAATCTTACTATATTTGGTAAGGATCGAGAATGAATTTTCTGCGGAATGCAGTCTTTCTGAGACATTCTATGACACTCAAAATATATTCGTCGGTATTTGACAATTATTCATTATTTACGAAAATGAATTGTATTTTTCAGCAATTAAAATTTAGTAATTTGTCCACATAAACTACTGCAATGATGAGTATTTCTGTTTATATATATATATGTATATATTTTATTTAAAAAACGGATGTGTTGAAAGATTGTTAATATAAACTCTTTCAATGATTGTTTTTACCAATGTGTTATCATTGCTATGTTCATTTTGAAATGCAGTTTTGTGTTTGAATAATAGTCGATCGAACAAGTTTAACATCTACAAATAGCTGTTTGATTAATAATTTATTCTTACAATTGCTTTTATTTTTGTTCTGTAAATCTAGTACATTTCTGAATGATACTAATTAACATTTGTGTGACAATTGATTGACAAATACAAATGACTTTATATTCGCGCATCCGCATAGAATTCATTAACAATAAGTCTGTATATATAAATAATATTTAAGATTATAATTATAAAATCATAACACGAGTAAACGTGAAGTGTGATAAATCGAATCTAGATGTTATACGAATTTGAAAGCATTTGCCATTTTGATTTGACTATAGTTCAACTACGGTTTTATTACAATTTAGAAGCAAAAAAGAAAAAAATTGTGCCATTCCAGTAACATTTGCATTTAACGCAACCACTTTCCAGACGTTTCTTAGAACTTACGTTGTATAGTCAGAAATATATAATCATTTATAATATCGCAATACCAGCAAGCATTTTAAAAGAAACGGGAATAGCAAAAAAATCTTGATCTAATGTACATAATTGTAATATTTATTACAGAGAGATAAGATAACACTCATAAACTAGTAGTGTATAGTTTAGTTAAATGCTATAATTTAAGTTTCGACGCGAAAAAGATAAATATTAAAATAAATATAGATACACACGATTCACGTGTGCGTAAATATGAGATAAATGAATATCGGTTTGTTTTCACTTTGAAAGTGACGAAGCACCCCTAGTCAAAATAAATAAAGTTGTGTATATTTAATACAAAGTGAAAAGATCTCTTGCCAAATTTTTAATATGGCTCAAAAAAAAAAAGAAAAAAAAAAGAAAAAAAAACAAACAAAAAACAAAAAAATAAATAAATAAAAAGAATCTACTCTTTTTTCTCAAATATTTGTATTATTACTATGAATATAAAAGCTATATTAGTGCGTCAGTGCCCCAATACATGTTCTAGATTTTAAGACAGAAATTGCTTATCGAAAATGTGGTGAAGGGGCTTGCGTGCCGCGTTGATTCGTGAGAGCTGTGTCGGTAGAGATAAGCATGATCCAACTTCAGTGTTTTAAAAGAACGTGTGTTTTGTTTTTAAGAATATGATATGCATTTACAGGTTGCGTTTTGTTATTTACTGTTAGTACTAAAAATCTAAAGTTTACATGATATACATTATAGATATGTTCACTGGCAGTAAACTTTGAAACGCATCCACAGTTTTTAATTACTTGCAAGCAATTATAAATAGTTGAACATGTCACGTTTGTAGTAATGGTTTCTTTTCTTTAAAAATTAGAATCCGTCTTCTGGATTAAGAATATTAAGGCTCTGAAAGTATAAACTAAGAAATATGAATAGGTCATAAGAGCCGATTTTTGCAGGATGTTATGCCGAAAATATGTGAACACGTATATATGTATATACATATATATATATATACAAGTATATTTTCGGCATAACATCCTGCAAAAATTTTTTTAAAATGTTTTTTGTTTTATTCAATGAGAGATAAGAAAAATATAAAGTATAATGTTTACTTATAATTTTCTATTTACTTATTTCATATAGCACGTTTCTTTTCGTTCTTTCTATTTTCTTTTTTTCAATAAGTTACAAAACACTGGAGGTAAGCATCTTGAAATGGTAAAAAAAAAACTAAATATAATTGCAATTTGGGTCACTTAAGAATTTACACAATAATACACGCAAAACGGGATCAAATAGTGTTTGAATTGAAAAATAAAATATCAAATGATCGTCATTTGTCAGTCAGTGAAAAGTTACACAATTCAAGTATTTTTTTTGTGTAAAAATATTTGACCTACATTTTATATCTGAACGAACATGACGATAAAACAAACCACTGGCTCATAGGCGACTGAACAGCCCGTTTAACATGTATTTCAGAATAATCTAGAACAAAAAACGTTGTTGAACTAATATTCGTAATTTAGATTATTAATAAAACCTTTATTCTAATACAATTTTTTCAATTTTTTTATAGTTGAAACGATAGTATAGTTAAAACGCATATTTGCAAACCAGTTGTCTTAATAAGTAAATCGCCAATGTTTTTATATATATTTCGGTTTCTTATCATTTTCATATAATATACGTAATGTGGTATAAAAAGGCGAGATCATCTACGTAACGAACACGAGTAAAAGAGAAAAAAAGCAAGATGTGAGAGAGAATGCGTATGTATGTTTATGTGTGCATATGTCTATTATATACACATGTGTATGCGTATGAAAGAGAAAAGGGAAGAGAGATAAAGAGAAAAAAAACGGAAACCACTATTTTAAAAAGATAGAATAAAATAGTGGAAAATATAGTGACGATGTAATGATGACAACGTTAAAGAACTTGTTTGAATTGGTGCATTTTCTTGGCCTATGGCATTTTTTCGTCGCAAAGTAAGAAAAAAATAGTCAATAAATGATGAAAATCAAAATCCAAGTTTGAAGAATTTGATTCTGAGTGTTATACACATTGACAAAATATACGAATATGTGACATGAGACCTAAAAGCTTTCGTGCACCTTTTAAGACTGATTCTGGATATACCGAAGGATCCAGGGCTCTAACGTTTTTCCATGTATCCGTATATTATATATAAGTACGTAATCTTTTACACACGTGCTCGGTGTGAAATGTTGGCGGATATTTTATTTCTGTCACACTTTTTTGACAGTATATCTCTCGATATCATCCTCTATTCAATATTGTCACAACTTACGTTGCATTTCTAACATATTATCTCTTGCTATATTTATTAATGAAAGTATAAGACTAGTTAATAAATTTTTTTTGTGCTTTTTTGGGAGCGCATATTTTTCTTTGACTGCGCGAAAGAGATTTATTTATAAAGTGTGTAGAGGCTACTTCGATTACTCTCCAGAGATCTTATGTAAGGTATATAAATATTGCGTCTTTTTTTGTATGTGCAGTTGTGCGAATTTTGATGTAATATAAAGAAACTCATATCTCACAGAGATATATAGTACATATAGAAGACAAGAAAGAACGAACGAAACTCGGTATTCAATGCCACTTTTGTATATTATAATTGTGTCTGAAAAAAAATTGCCATATTCTGGATTTAATTCCTCTTATTGTAATGAAACACATGAATATAAAAAAGAAAAATAAAAACCCAACATCCATAAGTATCCGTATTACGATATTATTGTAAAAAATTTACAACTACATATTGTAACATAAAACAAAGCAGAAGTGTTTTCTTGTGATTATTTTTATCTATATATTTTAGCAATATTTTATTTATAACAATTCTGATACATAAATATACTGCTGCACTTTTCCTCACGTTTGATAGTTTTCAACAATTCATGAATATCTATAATGTAATATAATTTCTTATTTATTATTCTTAATCATTGCAATATTTTGCGTTATTGGTTACATACAAGGACAATAATACAGCTCTGGCTTTAGATGAGAATATAAGATTCTTTGGCGAGTTATTGCTTACATCTTTCAAAATATCATCGTAATAATTTCGCTCAAGGAAATTAGATATATATATTATATATACCATGTATAAATGTGTGTATACGTACATACATGCACACATATATATGTGTATATAATATTGTTTGCAGTTAACATTAAACCTAAAGAAATGCGAAAGATCAAAATATAAAGATTAATAGCAAAGCAATTTAAAGAAAAGAACCAAAACTATAAAAAACAATTATTTACCAATTCTAATATAAAGAAACTGTTCGGAACGTGAAAATATTTCGGGATAGCTCATCATAATATTATACACGAAATTTTATTCAATAACAATAAGTAATTTTATTGCACATTTTATTTTTATGAAATATTTACTATATATGTATGTATATCATTGAATCAATGTTTAACGAGAATATAAAAGGATAAAAGAGAAAATAGTTTAGCTCTGATTGTTGTGCTGTAAGAAATATGTAAAATCATTATATGAACTTCATGTATATGAACTTACATAAAAACGATGTTGCTACGTGTACATCAGTCTAATAAGTACATGGGCCATCCCACAATTAAGTCATGATAGTTTTGAAATAATAATAGCGAAATTTCACAAAGTTTTTATGTGAAAGAGATTGGTGTAAGAGATAAGACTGTGAGAAGTAATTCTGATGAAAAACAGTCGGTAAAATATAGCAGAATAAAAATTATCGCACGTCTCATTCTATCCAGCTTCTTAGAGTCGGCAAGCTGTACAAGTTATTACAAATTACTTTGCAAATATAAAGAATTCCTGGAAGAAACACTAGAATGTTTCACATAAAGCATTTCTCCTTATCCCAAGTTCAATGATTTGGAAACTCGTGTGCTCGCGATTTATCGTGACTGTATAGTATTCACTATGACGTCATGTTCTCAGATTCCTCTTTCACTTGCGGCTGAGAACTATTCAACAGAGGCATGCTTTTACCGCTTTGTAGGCTAGAGTGACTGGATGATCGACTATGACTCTGGCTACTAGCACCGACCGGCGTTTGTATTAGCGGTTGAGGTGGAGTTCTGGCGCCGGAACCGTTGCTGTTCGTAAAATTAGGTTGCAATTGCATGTGATATTTGTAGATATTTTCCGTGCTCTCTACGACACCTGCTTTAACAGATATGCATCACACATTGTGTCATACATGTTATTGAAAATATGATTATGAAAAAAAAGAGAACATTAGCCGTAATTACCAGCCTGTAAATTTAAACTACGACCACGAACGCCAGTCTCTTTCGAAATAGGACTCCACCAATTGACAAAAGTTCCTACTACAGGTACGTGCCTGAGAATACCTTCTTGCCATATTTTCTCCGCGTGTTCTTTCTCTAAGTCTGTTTGAGCCGCTTCGATACCTCTTTTAACTAATTCAGAAATTGCATCCATTATTTTAGAACTAGCTTCTACTTCCTGACCAACTTGTAAAACTAAAGATAACAATTCGGCCACATCTGGAAAGAATATCACAGTGTTGGAGTTAGATCAAGATTATATAGATAAAAATTGTATGTTAATATTAAAAGGATGTGGTTTTTTTTGCTTACCTGTGTCTTGTGTTACCATACCGAATCGCACACAAGCGAGACCGTCTGCACCTTCCCCAAGAGAAAACGCAGCATCTGTGCTACGTAAAGTTTCAACTAATTGTTTATTTAGATTATTTAATTCTTCTCTTGCCTGATCAGTCATTACGTGAATCCAGGTAGGTGGAGCGTAACGCACACCTCCCAAACCCGCCCAACCTGGCATTTCCACTAAATGTAAAGAATCATTCTCTGAGACTAAACGTACAAAAGTTTCTTTGTGTTCCACTGTCGCTAGTAATATTTCCTATTCAATAAAAAGAGAGCGATAGCGTTACTTAATAAGTTCAAACAAGTGTTATTGATTATAGCACTGAACCACATATCTCCACCACATTCTTAATATTACTAAAAAAAAAGTGTAACAAGAAGTTGTGACAAGGAAAAATACACTAGTTTAAATTGTGAAGAGAGGTTGAACTGCTTTATATGTTATATGTTCGGTAGAGATATAGTTCGACGTGCATATTCTCCAAAGTTATTCTTACTATTTGTTGTTCAAGATAAGACATTAGATTATCCACATCTTCAGTCGTGGGCGGTTTATCGGGATTCTCTAACGGACAAATACGAATCGCGACACCGCACTGTTCTATATCACACAGTTCTATTTGTACATTGTTAATGTCTCTTTGAAGAATTTGTCCTAACCATGAATTTAATTTGTCGTAATAGGGCAGCACGCGTTCTGTCGTTTGAAGCTCTTTATTAGCAGGTACGAATTGAAAAACTATTGCGCTCGCTACCACTTCAAATAATTGTAAATTATTAACTGGATTTGTCAGATATTCGCTCAAGGAGTAAGACTCTGTTTCACCACCTGGCGGTTGACTCTGAAAAGAAACCAAATAAATAAGCCTGACGATTGTCGATTTTGACACGTATGTCAATGTATTCTTTTGAGAAATGTACTTACCAATAATCTAATACAAGAGAACTCTCTAATTTTATTATACAACTCTTCTACAACCAAAAAACACCTTTTAAATCTCTCGTGTACACCGTCCCGACCTAAAACCTGCAAAACAGCCCACAAAGGTAAAGTCGGCAATCGTCTCGACAGTGAATCCGCCATCAATCCTGAAACTAATGACAAGGTGGTATCTCTCGGAGTAGGTCTTCCTCCTTTAATATCTGCTAATCTGTACAATGTCTATGAATAAAAATTAAGAAAAATTGAATAAATAACATTAAATCCGTCAGGAAATATAATAAAAAAATATAGTAAAAATATGATAAACAAAAACAATTTATGCTAGGATATATTATACTGATGAATTATTGTATAAGTTCAATTCAAAGATTTATTATAAAAGGATACGACCACTGGTAAAGAAGGTATACCAAGCCATGTTCCAAGTGGTAATGTAATACTATCCGCTATTTTTGACGGCTAAAACATGGTGTTTAAAAATTTGTAGCCCATTTTTTTAATAATATAAAACTTTAATGTTGGCAAACTATGTAAACAGTTACCAAATCTTTTGCTGAGGTATTCAATGCAAGAGCAGCCAATGAATGTCCTCTAAGATGAAGCCAAACACTATATTTATCGCATATTGCTCGTAATCGTGTAATATTGTCGCAATGGCCCGTTAAGACCGAACCAGCTTCGGCTAGGACTAGTAACGGGGTCACGTTATTCGACTGAGTGTCTTCTGCTAACCGTCGTTCCAACGCCGAAACGTCCATGGTGTGTCTCGAACCGAACATAGTATTATGTGGAATCGGTCTTATGCAATGAAGCGGCAAAGAAAGCTGTGATTTAGAAAATAGTAATTCTTTATTACGCAATCAATGTAGTATCTTCCATTAAAAAAAAAATCAAATCTAAATGTTATATCTGTGTTAATGTCCAAAATTTCAGGGCAAATCGAGCGAGATTTATGATGTTTTGTAAAAATTTCAACATTTAGTTGAAAATTCACAAAGAGTTGGAGATTATTACCTGTCTACACAAATGCTGAACAACACCAAGAGGAGCAGCAACGGAACTGTAGATCAAGGGAGGCTGAGAAGCAAGTGCCGTGAAGCCCTCTTCCATATACCGAGGATATTTTCTGTGTAGGGCAAGTCGCGTCACTCTGACTAATCCTTCTAAGTGATCCTCATGGAAGGAGGACGCACAATCGACAAAGCGGAAGATATGGCTGAGCCATCTCGTCGTGTCGGCCGCGACACGACCGGCAAGCTTCTGGGCATGTGACTTCGGTAACGCGACCGCGTAAGCTGAAACGGTGTGTGTGATCAAAGCCAATCTCGCAGCATCGGTTAGAGTTGGCAGAGCCGTGATCTGAGTGATCAACGAATCCGGTGATTCTCCATCGCCTGATTTTGGTGCATCTTCGTGAATTACCAAATCCTATACAAAAGAAAATTGAGTTGCGCGCATTTTTTTAAGATATAAATATATAAAATTAGAAAAGAATTTAAAAAAACAGTGCACCAATAAGAGTACAACGAAATACGTTTTATACCTATATAAAACTCAGAAAGAAAATAATAAAAACATAATGCAATATAGCTAGAGAATTGTATACATACGTATATATTTTATATACATGTAGTTATCAATCAATAATTTAAGAGAAATAAACAAAAAAAAAAAAATAAAAAGTCAAACTATATAAACGAAAACAATAGAACGTGATAAAATTCATATTATGACTACATATAGATCTTGCTAGTATTAGAAATCAGATCTGTAACACATGAATTATCTGTGACATGAAGTATAGATTTTTAGTACTGGCAGTGAATATCAAAACACAGCTCGTGTAATGTATTTATCGCTGCAGTATGCAACACAACAATGCAGACAGCACATACGCAGCCACGTGATAAGCAATTATTATGGAATTATCACGATACCGGCGGCGCGGTCAACGAGTGGCGCGTGTCAAGATAGCTCGCGGCCAATCGCGAGCGTCCAATGGCTTCTGCTAGCGTAGACCGAGCGCGCTACCTGAACTCACCTGTATCAACGCTAATATCTCGTCCGGTTTCTTTGGCTGTGAGAGGAATCCTGAGGGATTGTTCCATGTAGTGCCTCCGCCGCTATCGCTGTCGCCTTTGGCCGCCTGTTCTACTGCTTGCTCTAACCGCGCAATCACTTGAGACGCTTGAAACTGCAACGCGCCCGCGTTGTTCTCTGCGGACGTCGAGTCGCCATCCCCGGCACTGACCTGTCAAAATTGAACGGAAAAACACATCTGAGGTAACCTCTACTCATGTCGTGGCTCGCGATCGCGACCGTTCGCGTCGTCGATCGTCGTTATGGTCCTCTGCGCGATCTTGTAGCGTTGTCAATTATCGTCAAGTACCCACCTCTAGTATGTTTTGCGTTATACTTCCCATCGCCGCGCTATCGTTTGTGTTAGCCTCCTCGGCCATCGTGGCAGCAGTCGTGGCTCGTGGCCAGCAGTAGCGTCGCGTCGTGTCGCTAACATCAGTTTGAGCTTCGCCGACGATCGATTAGCCGTATCAGGCACAATGTTCCTCTCTTTTTCTTTCTCTCACTTTCTTCTAACATATTTCTATACAAAAAAAAAAATGTCTTTGAAGTAACGAATGATCGATCTGTGATCATCATAGGGTTTCTTTTTTTTTTTGAAGAAAAATTTTACATATCAGTAAGAACGGGTCCTGGTTTCAAGCAAGTGCTTGAAACAGTAGTTTTTTTCTTTTTTTTTTATCAATATGGCTGTCATAGCGCCATTTGTTTAATTCATAAATATTTTGAAGAATTCTTTTATTAGTGTATGTATTATGTTGTAAAAATGTAAAACAACGACTTTGAAGTTTTTAATTAAGTTTATTTATTTATATGCTACATTAGACTAAGTTTTATAAAATAAATTATATAGTATAAATTATATTTCATTTTATGTAAAAATTATTTTATCATATAAACCTTCTTTCAGATACTTAATTTATATAATTATCTAAAAACTTTTTTTTACTCTGCGTAGTAGCAGTTATAATGTAAAATTGTTTTATATGAATATACAGAATTATGTAGCAGAATTAATAAATGAACTCATTATGTAAAATATCTCACTATACACTTGCAAGTATAGTATGTATATAAATATTTCATATATAAATATTTCATATAATGTATAAATATTTCATATAATTAAATAGGATACACCAAAATGAGTGAAGTGTATGATATCAGGAAAATAGTATAAAATTTAAATAGAAAAATGTTTAAATAAAAGAATATTATAAAAAAGTATATTGGATGTAATTGTTTATAGTATATATATATATATATATGTAATTGTTTACAGTATATGTATGTGTGTGTGTAAAACATAAAATATATAATACATTTATTTCAAGCAGCAAAGTTATTCAATCTCGACTTTAGCACCAAGTTTTACAAGAATATCTTTCACTTTTTCAGCTTCATCTTTTGCCACATCCTTTCTAATTATTGCAGGTAGTTCTTCAATAAATTTTTTGGCCTAGTTTTATAAAATATAGCAAGTTAGAGTTTTTAACAATATATTTAATATTAATTATAAGTTAATAATACCTGAACAAGATTTGAACCTGGCATCAAGTTTTTCACTTCTTTAATAAGGCTTACTTTCTGATCTTTGTTAATTTCTGTTATCTTAACAGTAAATTCTGTTTTCACCTGTTTTGGTACCTGTTCTTCTTCTACCTAAATAAAAAAAAATTAAATATTAGTTAAATGCTATATATTTCTTTACAACATCTATGTAACAAAATAAATGTTTATATAATAAAATCAAATAAGTGAAAATATTATAATCATAAATTTGTCTAACAAAGTGTGATTTGTATACATCATATGTATAACATTTTTAAAAGATAGAGTTACCAATTGAGCTGCAGCAACAAAAGTTCCTCCAACAGGCATAACAGGAGCATCTGGTAGATTTAATCGCTTCTTTAACAGATCACTAAGTTCTGCCACCTCTATTAGATTGAGAGCAGTTATATCATTAACTAGTTTGTCAATTTTTGGATTTACTGACTTGTCAACACCTGTTAGGGGAAGTGGTGCTGATAACGCAGCTTGTGTCGCTGCTGCTGAACTCGATTCCGCTTGTTGGGCAATGCTAAACATAACAAATATTACATAAGCATGAGATAATCAAGAAACAAATGAGGTTATAATTATTCTCGAGCAAAATGTACACTATACAATAAACATTTAAACGATTCAATCTCACCATTTGTGAAATTGACGAAACTGATAAAGTTTTTGTCGAGATATCAGGCGGAAAGTGTTAATCATTTTATATGAGGTATGTGTGTTTGCAACAACACGACAATAACACTCAATAACGAGAAATAAAAATCCGACTGCTATCTGCTAATATTTGGTTTGGTTTGGTGCGGATATGGCTTGGTGGACCAGTACTGTTAGTCCATACGACAGTCTGAGGTTTTTCCAGTTCTTCGTCTGTGCAGCAGAAAGAAAACTGAATTTAAGAGCGGTCACGGCTCTAGTTTATGGCGTTTTCGCTTTTTTCACCAGCGCTGGTGGTGCACATTGGTAACTACGGCTGCGTTCCACTTAGCAATCACAATTCGCTCATAATTATTTTATCCTTGTTTTTCATGGAAAGATGAAAGATAAAAACAAAGATAGGTAACGCTCACGAGCGTTGCGATCGGCAAATGGAATGCAGACTATGTAGCCATGTCCACGAGCAATTCGACGATGAATATGCTGTGTATACGCATGTCTATAGTTCTTTTCGATGCTATTCTCGATCCGTGCTGGATCGGGTTGCGTTTGTGGTCGCGCGCTATTTGCGCTATTGCATTATTTTATCTTTGTTTTTGATTTAATGAGAGATAAAATAAGCAAATTTACTAGTTGTTAATTAATAAGATCATGGATAGTTTAGTAAATTTGCTCACTTTTGTAATTTTCACTACATTGCATGATACAGAATCGATGCCCAGAGACAGTCAGAGAAAAATTTGAGAGCGATCATCTATAGTATATATTCAAATTTAATTAATACATATTGATATTTATTTTAATGACACCTTTATATACATAGATGTGAAATGTCACTTTATTTCTACTTTCTCGTATAAAATCGAATCATTTTAGTAAAAAAAAGATAGGAAAGTAAACATCTTGTAAACGTTTATCTTCGTAAATACATTTGCTCATACTAATAAGCTATCGATATATCGTTTCCATCTTGCTTATCAGTGCAAGCATCAAATAGTGTTAAAATATAAATAGTGTTATGTCGAATTTGTCAACTTTGGCTATATGGATTCTTATAATTCTCCTTATTGATTTGATTGCTGCAGAAGATAAACAAACTCCAAGTATATTATTACTTTTAGTAACAATTTATTGTTACTTTTTAAGTGTCGACTTGGAAAATAAGCAAAATTACGTAGATATAGAAGTAAATAATATACATATATTGTGTCATTTTTTCGCGATTTATTTCTCGCGCTTTTCTTTTTTTAGAACAAAATATTTTCCTCTTAAATTTTCAAAAAGAAAGATTGACACAAGATTCTTCTGAAACTTTTTGGAAAAGATTATTGAAAAAAAATGAATCAATCAAAACTGTTGGCTTGAGATATTTAAATAAGACTTTGCATCGTAATAATGATAAAGTAGATAAAATTGTGAATAATGAAGAACATAAAAGTAGAGTAAAAAATATAAACAGAAAAACATTGATGGATTATAATGATCCTGCAATAATGGACGATCTTGATAGTAAGAACGATCAGGATCTTGCAACAAACTACGTTCGTGTTAAGAGAAATGAACCGATAATAAATGATTCGATCATTTTTCATCAGTGGAATCACTCTATAAATTTCATAGATTCTTTTCCACAAAATTTATGGAGCAAACCTGATGCAATAAATGCGTTCAATAATTCAATTTCAAAATACAAAGGATCAATCATGGATTCAGATCATAGAAATCAATCTGATATTTGCAGTACTGTCATGAACATTTTGCATTCACGACACAGTAGAGGAATCTTATCTAATATTGGGGAACGTAGGAAACGCGTGAAAGGAAGGAACAGACATTCGAAACATCATATGAGAACTCAAGTGAGAAATAAAAAGCACGATACTTTAAAGTCTTCTCATAAGTCTACCGTAAAAAAGGCAAATAGTATGTTTTCAATCAATAATAAATGACAATTATAAAAATTTATAGACATTTATTTTTTCAAAACTTTTTTTTCTCTTTTGTGTACAATTATTTATTTGTAGAAAGAAGGATTAAGAAGTCAGATATTCAAGTATTTACTAAATCAGTTAACAAGTCACATATAAAAAAGAGAGAATCCAAAAATAGCAGCTTAAACACAGTCAGTTACACAAATATAGAAGACTCAATTGATTCAAACGGAAATGCATCATTAACTCACAGAAATTCCAATAAACAAAAAAGAAACACCATCGTGTTACCTTTCGTGCAGATGGGAAAAGCAGAATTGCGTGTTCGTATAGAAAAAATTATCACGAATGAAACTTCGTCTATTAAACCTGACAATTCGGTTAATTATTCTGCGAAAATCAGTTCTTATTCAACTATGATGCCAAATTTGGAGACAATTAATGAAATCACCGAAACTTCTATTACAAATCTTGAAGCTACTAATAATTTTGATTCTACTAAGCAAAATAAAGAATGTAATTTAACAATGAAAATTGTATTCAAAAAATTAAATATTAGAAGCGATTCTAATCAGAAAACAAGAAATTCTGAAAACGCATTGTTCTATAATACAGAATCCTATCCAATTAAATCCAATTTCAAGATCAGCGTAGATAAAAATTCGGAAAATGAAAATTACGATCATGCACACAAGATGTCTGTGGAATCATCAGATGAAAATACAAAGTCACGTGCGAAGAGACATCAAGAAGAAGTTGCATCTAAACGTCATTCTTCACACAGCGATGATACAAACACAATAGAAGATTCTAAACATATTGAACGAAAAACATCGGTCGTCGATAGAAAACAGAAAGCGACAAAGTACAAAAGGACTCGCGGTGATCATGCTGTAAAATCAATCGAAGAAATTAAAGCGCTTGCGGAAAACTTAATCGTTAAGGTGAGAAATTATGTTTTTGACAAAGAATCGTTCTTTGAATGGTTTAATATTCGCTGAACAACCTTTTCTCTCCCTTGTATTTTCCCTTATTCATCTCTATATCATTTTTAGATAAATGAACTTCAAATGTATGTAAGCAATAACAACACTGTAAATATGAATTTCTGCATTGATAAAAAGGCAAACCGTGCTACTATCATAAGAGCGCCAAAGAATTCTTTAAGAAATCATGTTTCGAATTCAAAAATTGTCAGAAACGTCGACAACTATCAACATTTAGCAACAAATAGCAAACAAACAAGTTTGGCAGGAAGAACATCCCTAGTTTCTTTCAGTGGCTCGAGATTTCCTCTAATACAGAGCCGAACAAGGAGGAAATCGCAACGCAAGTGGGACAGATGGATGGACTGGAGCAGCTGTAGTGTCACCTGCGGTAAGGGTCGGCAGATCAGGTGGAGACATTGCCTGCGTGATTGTGGCGATGTGGAAACCGAGATGGAGGAAAAAGCGTGCCAATTACCGGCTTGCCCACCGGGAAAATTTCTAGGAATATTCTGAAAACTGTATTTTCGCGAAACCAATAATAATAACCAAAAATATTCTTTGTATTATGTAAAATTAGTAGATAATTATAAAAGAACATGGTGTGACAAGTCAACAAAAACATAAATCTTTAAAAATATGTAAAATTGCATCGAAAATATATCGCAAAAGCAAATTTTCATTAATTTAAAACTAATAAATATCGTGTGCTAACGCAGTATAAACTAATCGAATTTAATCAACGATAATCAAATTAATTTGTATTACATTCTATCAATTAAACATTAATGCAATTTGTGGCAAGTAATCTAAATAAAAGACAAAGGCCAAAACAAGGACATCCTTGAAAATGTTTATATCGTTTTTCGCAAATAAAAACTCAAGTTTGATAAGTAAAAGCGAAGTAAAATTTTTATAAAAACTTGATAATTTTAGCTTACATTTTTTAGTACATAGAAACATTCAAACACTGCTAAAATGCGACAATAGCGATTTGTTCGAAAAGATAATTTATGTGAGCAAGAGTGACAAAATATCTAAGTTCTTAAATGCAATATAAACACTTATCGCCATATGAAACTTCTTTATTATGTAACAAGCAAGTGAAATTTGTACAAGCCTGGAGAACTTTTCTTGCTCATTAATTCACATACAATATTGCCATCGCAACTTCATTAACAAATCACTTGATCTATATTTTTTGTTTCATTATCAAATACATAATATACAGGATATTTTAAACAATATCTTTTCAGTATTCACAAATAACGAGAGCACTCGTCATTTACAGGGTTTATTTCATCATTGACGTAAGTAATAAGCATATGCTTATAAACTGTGTGCAAGTAGATTTGTCTATAATCTTTTGTTTTTCGTTCAAAAATGAGACGACTTCGCTTCATTAGAAATCCATATATATATATATATATATATATATATATATATATATATATATATATATATATATA
>QVOB01010574.1:0-15936 GCA_014839585.1 Pseudomyrmex concolor | reverse complement strand
CCTAGACGTTCTATCCGTCAATGGCTACGAACAACGCGTATAAAAGTCGTATTTCCTTGATTTTCTTAAATTGTATAAAAAATAGCTGTCTCTCCCTGTTCTCCCGTGGCTCTCCGTGCCTCTCCATTTGTTTTCATAATTTTTCTTGTTTTTTTGTGTTTCTTTTTAAGAAAAGACATTGAGACCTAGACGTTCCCTGCGTCACTGGCTAAGATCAATGTGTATAAATGTCGTATTTAAGTGATGTCTTTTAATTTTTACCAAAAATGCGTGTGCAAACAAGCAGAATCGATTCTTTCGATTTTGATTGTTACCTTTTTTTCGCGATGCTGATTAGTCGTCCTGAAGGTGCGCTTAGTTCACGTTGTATGTACTAACCGTTCGTTGCGGTGAAGATGTGATTGCATAGATCAAGTAATGTATTAGTATTTTATGTTGTCGCATAAGAGATGATTGAGAAAATCAAGATCCTTATTATTATCACACGCTTTTTCAGATTATCACGCAAATTATCCGTCTGTCAAGTATAATAGCGTGTGCGTAGCACGCGCCTGCGTTGTGCTAGTAATTATAAAAAACTAGGAATAAAAATAGCTGGGAAAAGAACCCTCCGGCAAAAAAGCGCAGAAACTACGTGAGAAAAGGCACATACTTATCGTCTCAAGTGAAAAAGCCACGGGAAAACAGGGAGAGACAGCTTAGTTATATACAGTTAAAAACAAAAAATCAAATACGACTTTAATACACGTTGATCTTATAATTAGCCATTAACGCAGAGAATGTCTAGGACTCAATCATTTTCGGTAAAGAGAGGCACGAAGAGACAGAGAAAGCCATGAAAAAAAATGGAGAGGCACGGAAAGCCACGGGAAAACAGGGAGAAACAGTTATTTTTAATACAATTTACAAAAATCAAATAAATACGACATTTATACACGTTGATCGTAGCCATTGACGCAGAGAACGTCTAGGACTCAATGGTTTTCGTTAAAGAGAGGCACAAAGAGACAGGGAAAGCCATGAAAAAAAATAAAAGGGCACGAAGAGTTACAGAAAGACAGGGAGAGACAGCTAATTTAAATAATAGTAAATACAATAAAAAAAAAAAAAATTAAATACGACTTAATACACGTAGATCTTACCCATTGATGCAGAGAACACCTAGGAATCAATCCCTGTTTCTCCGCGGCTCTACTTGTTTTTTCGTGTCTCTCCCTAATTGAAAATATTGAAAAGAAATGATAAAAACTAATGGTATAAAAAATATATGTTAAATTTTTACTTAAAATAGCTGTTTTTTTTTTTTTGTTTCTCTATTTATATCCGTGACTCTCCCTATTTTTCTGTGGCTCTTCTTGTTTTTTCTTATCTCTCCGTAAATGAAACCATTGAAAAGAATGATAAAAACATATGTGATAAAAAACGGGTAGTTAGATAGTGTTACGAAGATGTGTTTCACACTTATTTATGCAGGAAACAAGTCTAGTAAATTAATTTTCTTTGAATAGTAAGAATTTCTTAGTGATATATATTTAGTTATTAGTTATATATATTGATATTAAAACAATCTTTTACACTCTTGATGTTCAGAAGTAAGTTTTCTTCTTACATCTAACAATAAGAACGTTTTATTTTTGTTACAGAGTGATGTTGTAGCACAAGAAGGCCAGCGCTCGGTACACTTTTTTAATGACTTCAATAGTCGTGAAATCAGAACTGCGCGTAGATTTTTAGTTTTAGTAATTGTAAAACATCGAGTATATAATTTTAATATTTTCTACAGTTTAAATTCAAAATTTACGGAAGCGTATTAACTACTTTTCACACAGTTTGTAATCGTACAAGCAGAGTAGTACTGATTTGAGACTACTTATCGATAGGAAAGTCGATGTTGCACGCGATTCTCGCTTGTGTGCGTGTCTTTATCACTTCGATACTCTCGATTACTTTCGTTGCTCTCCGGCTCGATTTTGCATCACAGCGTGCAGGCCGTGCAGATTAAATTTCCAACAGGCGATGTTGGCAACACGTGTTTTGACTCTGTCAAAGGAGTAGTTTTCGGTATTACCGTGATACAGTATCGTGTGTGTTTCTTGATTTCCGAACAAATTACGCGAAAGAATCGTTGTCAATGAGCGATGGAAGCCGGTGCGAGTACAGGAACTCGTACAACGCGTTTTATGATGGAAGGCGTTGGTGCTCGAGTGATCCGCGGGCCGGAATGGAAATGGGGAAAACAGGTTAGAACGAGAGGTTAACCGCAATAAATCTAACATTTTCGCGTCAATACAATGTTTCTTTTCTATGAAATTGTTTGTAAAAAATACGTTTGCACTTCCCAAGTCCTGCAACAACATGTCAAGTTTTTTTTCTGATTAAATGATTTAAAAAATGGACGATCTAGTTTGTTGTAAGGTTATTCTGACATTGTTTATTTCATATGGTATTTGTTATTTAATTCAAACAAGCAAACAATTGCGCGCATATTTCCTTTACTTCTTTATTTCATTACTTTGTTTGTAAAGTGTACCTGGATTTTAAACTAACAATATACTTGTGAATTCTTTTGTTTTTTTTTTTTTTTTTTTTTGTTTGACTAATAAACTGTAATGATATAGCCATATTATTGACAAACGTTTTTATATTAGTAACAGAAATGTGAAGATTGTAATGAATACTTTAATTATCAATTTTTAATTATCAATTTCTTACAATTTCTTGCAATTGTATGTATTTGAAAGGACGGTGGGGAAGGTCACGTGGGAACTGTCAGAAACTTTGAATCACCGGAGGAGGTTGTTGTTGTGTGGGATAATGGCACAGCTGCGAACTATCGATGTGCTGGATCCTTTGATCTTCGTATACTAGACTCTGCTCCAACAGGAGTAAAACACGATGGAACAATGTGTGATACTTGTCGCCAACAACCCATTTTTGGAATAAGGTGGAAGTGCGCTGAATGTGGCAACTATGATCTCTGCTCCATTTGCTATCACGGAGATAAACATCACTTGCGACATCGATTCTTTCGTATTGCGACACCAGGAAGTGAAAGGGTTTTGTTAGAGCCTCGACGAAAGAGCAAAAAAGTATGAGATATAAGTTCTTAATCTTTTACCATTTGAATTTTACCATTACATGGTTTGATAATTAATAATTTAACGTAGATTGCAATTCGTGGCATATTTCCTGGTGCAAGAGTGGTACGAGGTGTTGACTGGCAATGGGAAGATCAAGATGGAGGTAACGGCCGCCGAGGAAAGGTTAATGAAATTCAGGACTGGTCTGCAGCTAGTCCGCGTTCAGCAGCGTATGTTATTTGGGATAATGGTGCAAAAAACTTGTACAGAGTTGGCTTTGAGGGCATGGTTAGTAATATATAGTTATTATGGTTATCTTACTTTTGAGAAAATTTATATTATAATAATTCTTTTTGTATTTAGGCGGACTTGAAAGTAGTTAATGATGCAAAAGGACAAACAGTATACAGAGAGCATTTACCACTACTAGGTGAACAGGGTCCAGGTCGGACAGGACCTCATCTGCAAATTGGCGATCAGGTCAATAGTTTATTTTTTATTTATAAATGTCACATTAAAACAATGCAGAATTTAATAAATTTTTTTTCCCATATTTAGGTCAATGTCGATTTAGAATTAGAAATTGTTCAATCGCTACAACATGGCCATGGAGGTTGGACAGACGGCATGTTTGAATGTCTCGGTACGACGGGAACAGTCGTCGGTATTGATGAGGATCATGATATTGTCGTATCTTATCCAAGCGGCAATAGATGGACTTTTAATCCCGCTGTACTAACTAAAGTTCAGATACCCGTTCCCGTTACTAGTTCAAGCTCTGACAATCAAACGTTTGCTGTTGGAGATTTGGTTCAGATATGTAATGATATTGAAAAAATTAAATTGCTCCAACGTGGTCACGGAGAATGGGCCGAAGCTATGGCTCCGGTAAGTAATTTTAATAAAGCAAACTATGTAATTCCAGCTGCTTATATATCATAACCGTATACAATTTTTCTAGACTTTGGGAAAAATAGGTAGAGTACAACAAATATATCACGATGGAGACTTAAAAGTGGAAGTCTGTAGTACATCATGGACGTATAATCCTCAAGCTGTTACAAAAGTAGCTAGCAATGACGGAAGTCTTCCAGGGCATAGTAGTGGTGGTAAGTGTAAAATAAATAAGAATTAATTATATAAAAAAGTAATCGTGCAATTCTCTTTCATGTTGCTACTTTTACATGATTTTTCAGAACGATTATCAGCGTTATTAAAGAAATTATTCGAAACACACGTCTCCGGTGACGTAAATGAAGAATTAGTAAAAACCGCGGCGAATGGCGATGCTGCTAAGTGTGAAGAGTGTTTAAAACGACCGGAAGCTGATGTTAATGGTGTATTTGCCGGGCACACTGCTTTACAAGCGGCAAGTCAAAACGGCCACTTGGAAGTCATCAAAATACTTCTCCGATACAAAGCAGATGTTGAAATAGAAGTAAGTGTTGTTTATAATCACACGCGCAAATATCAAACACATGTATATACTCGATTTGTTTGCTTATTATACGCTGTTTTTTTGGAAACAGGATAAAGATGGTGATAGGGCTGTACATCATGCCGCTTTTGGTGACGAGCCAGGAGTTATGGCACTTCTGGCTGGTGCCGGCGCCGATCTGAACGCACGAAATAAAAGACGTCAAACTGCTCTTCATATCGCAGTTAATAAAGGACACGCTGGTGTTGTGCGAACTCTGCTGGAGTTAGGATGTCATCCGAGTCTTCAAGTAAGTACATAATTTTTATTAGTAGCATCGTCACAAATGGTCTAGCTTCTCGTAGATTTGGGGTTTACATAAATTTTCTTATCCACTCACTCTTTCGCCAAAGCGATATTAATATTCTCAGCGTTTGTTTTCAGAATTCTTAATATAAATATATATGTTAAATGTGTTTATATATTATTCAAATTGCAAAACTTATTAAATAATATCGAACGTATCTTATATGTGCGATACATAAAATGTTTTTTAATTATTACTTAAAACGCTGCGAAGAGTTTACGCGAATTATAATATTGAATAGTATAATTAAAAGAAAATTTCTTTTTTTGCGTGCGGATGAACAGAATTTGTCTGCTCGGAAAGGGGGAGCGGCCATTGCGGCGCTTGCTAAACCCACAGAATTATCTTATTATAGTAGAGAATAGCTGCAAAGACTAAGAGAGTCTGTATAATACAAAGTCTCTAGTATAAGTAAAATATCAAAGAATATCAAATAATGGAAAGATAATGGAACGAAAGACAGTATGTACATGGTCGTGCTACTGCGCGAGTATGTGTGTAAAAGAGCACCACTACTACTATTACTAATCACAAGAAAGAAAAGCGTTAAATCTTCACAGTATATTAAGTTTTTATTAGTAATTGCGATCTCGAGGATTATGTGTACACGAAGTTGTACATATATTGGTATACCTCCCTGCAGATTAAACAATATTTCTGTTTATATAGTCGAAGTAAATCAACGACTTAGAAAACCGCGGGTTTATTGTAGGAGATTGTGCCGGAATGAAATCTCGTGAAATATAACCGTAGGCAGAGGTTTCGGTGGCGGGCCACAAGGGAGGATAAACAGAACAGGGTGGAGGAGGATTGTTTATTTTATTCTTGAACTGTCTAAACGTGATATATTTGTGGTATTCCACCCTCCAATGATTTATGCCGGTCTGGAACTGCGTAAACGAACATCTCTCCCGCTACTACCCCTTCTCCTCCCTCTTTTCAATCTTATGCTTCGTTTTCCTTCTCTCATTCCGTTTCTAACACTGCGCGCAGCTCTTTCCTGAATATAACCTGATAGTAGGGCGCTTACAGTCGTTTAATCTGTATAACTAGTTAACTTTTCTATTTCACTAAATCTACTAAAGTCCCATCTCACCTCGTTGCAAAGAAATTCTATTAAGTTTCTCGGAAGTGTTTAATCCGCGAAAGGTTATTCGCTAAATTAAAAAAAAAAAAGGAGAGAAAAAAATATCTACATGAGATAATCTGTAAAATAGATATGTGCTATGGATATTGATTATGGATTTGCAAGTTTGTGTAACACGTGATATGCGACAGTCGTAGAGAAGTACATTTTTTTTCTCTTTTTTTCTCTCTGTCTCTTTCTCTCTCTCTTTTCTCTCACGGAAGTGCTTTTCATAAAATCAAATGTGCAACGGCGCCGTGGCTTATCTTGCGGAGTAAAGAAAATAAATTTGAGTTTCTTCCCTCTCTCTTTCTCTCTTTGAGACGTAAAGAAGATAAAATAAAATCAAAAGAAAACCGAAAAAAAGAGTGATAAAAAGAAAGAGAGATAAAAAGAAAGAGAAAAAAAAGAAGAAATTGATAAAGAGAAAGAAAAGGTATGATGTCCAAAAAGAAAGGGAAGATTTCAATCAAGATGTAACGACATTATTCTTTTTGCCTTGATATTTAAAAAACAGGGTTGTGGTAGAATGTAGTCGTACACAACTGTATTTTATTACGTATACTGATAGGGATATCTGTGAATTTTCTTCACGTTAAACAGTCAAACCGCGCAAACATTTACTGCTGATTTATTCCACACATATTTAAGTGACACGATTGAAACTATATTTTTTCAGTGCACATTTTTTGAACCATGTCAGGCTTAATCTGTTTTATACAGGTTGTATATTTATTGTGTATAACGTGTAAACTTTTCCGTAATTTGCACCATTTCTTATTCCTTTTTAATACTAATGCAGTATATTTGCGCGCGAACGCTTGATACGAATGTGAATTAGTGTTAATTCACCTTTGTTACACGGGTATCTCCTCATTTGCAGGAGACTTAATTAATTCAGTTATCTGCCTCGAGGAAGCCTCGAATTCCACCTGCGTTACGAGTGTCGCGGGATTGTGTTTGAGAATACGTGTTGCGCATAATCAAGACGCGCTGTGTACATTTGGTGCTCCGGCAATGGGGTAGAACACTACGGATCCCCCAACTATTTCCCTTCGAAGCAATTCTGAGACTGAAGACAGCTAGAAACATTTTACGCGATAAATCACATTTCCATCGCTCGGCGTAACTTGTTGATAACTTGTTGTTTTCTTTTTCTCTAGACACATATATAATTTACATCCAAACTTGCTACACTCGCTCGTTTTCCGTCTACTTGACGACTTTTGAGGCACACGTGTTCGCTTCATGCAATTTTGTGCGAAGCAGTCTCTGTTTATAAGGACGGTTTATCAAAAATTTAGGAATTTGGTGCACGTGAATGTAAGCGATCGTAGTGTAAATTATCGCAAAAGCTTTTTCCTCTCATAACGCTCTCGCCAGCGGCTTAGAGAAGTAATTAAGAAAGTTAGGCGATACCCTTCCTCATTTTCATAATCACCGCACAAAATGGTATAAATTAACAGTAAACGTAAATCAACGATGTTTTTACGCGGTGCAGGGTGTATTGCAACCGTCGTGAAATACCGTCTATATTTCATCAGGCCGGGCGTATAAGGTTTTGCGAAAATATGCTTGCATTTAGTGCACGCAGAATTACGGTTCACGTCTGTTTCTTCTCAACTATGCTCTCATTCCGCAGCCGGCATTTGCATAATTGCACTTTTTAAGCGGCAAGGAACTCCTTAATGAGAAATTACCATCGAAGTATTCGCGTTTTGTCGAAACTTTTAGATTTCCTTCGGGAAGCTTTATTATTTTTTACCTGTTTTTATCGAGTCTTTATTGCACCGGTGGAAATCGTCGAACTTGTAATCGTTGTAACTATTGTTCTTGTTCGACGTTATTGCGAAAATTTTTGTTGCCGCGCGGTAAAAAAGAAGCAAGCGTCGTCGTTCCTTGTCTTGTTTTATTCCATCGGGAAAGTTTTTGAAAGAAAGTCTGTTTTCTTGCGCGTTGCGCGCATTGAATGTACTTTTCGCGAAGGAATAAAATTTCAACGATCACGTACGTACGTGTGCCAGACAAGAAAAGCAGACAACTCGCGCCTGGCACGTGCGTGAAATTCCGACAAGTCGATCTCGACAATACCTTCGAGGTCTGCGGGGAGGAGTTGAAGGAGCGAGGGGAATTTTTGCGATCGTGCTATCATCCTGTCTGCTTCGTTGAAGGATCGTACTAATCGAAATACCGGACGTCTTTGGCGCTGTTACGTGTGTGGATGTTTCTCGCGTGTGTAGCGCAGCCCTTCGTTGCTGCCGTTAAAATTGAGCCAGTCATCCTTACAGCTTCCACCACGTTCATTTCGGAAATGCTAAAGGAAAAATATCCGAGAAAGAAAGAGAGAGAGAGAGAGAGAGAGAGAGACCATCGTCGTGTAAAGCTTGTTTCCGATGTTGATTGCTTTCGATGTTTTTTCTCTCTTTCAAAAAGATCGCGCGATTTCCAGAAAGGCAATAATATAATCGTGAACATTTGAATATGTAAGATAGTAATGTTTTTATTTTAACATATCGAACCCGAACATCCTAACAGCACAACAACCCGATTTTTTGTGTATCACGACGACAAGAAGTTGATTGTGAACATTGTGCAGTCGTTGGTCGCGGCACGTGTCGCGTGAGTTTCAGTCAATGAGAATTAATTGCTTTGGAGAAATAGCGTCCTCTCGTGATCCTGCGGAATCCTCTCTGACACGACATTCCAGTCGAAACCACTCCATTTTACGAGCACGGTCATTTACCGAGAGACAACATCGTGTACACACGTCATAATCGAAGCTGATTGTGTTTATTACACGGCTAATACTGTCGAATAAATGCCGCCGCGCTCGGGCGCGTATATACTTGTAGTTCGCGAAGCATGTAACACGATCTATTGATGATTGAATGCGATCATTTCTTTTGGCATCGAACCGCCATAGATAATTACGCGCGACTTGACAGAAAGACTTTCGCGATGACGCGGTTTCCTCTCTTTGCATTCATCCCCTCCCTAAAAAAAGTCTCTTCGGGCATAATGAGGCATAAAGGAATAAAAGTCTCTTGAGGTATAATGAGGCATGAGGAATAAAAAAGAGATGCGCGAGCGCGAGATATATTCGGCGGCTCTGTACTCTGTCGTGCGAATATAATGCATTCAATCGAATCGCGCACGACAGTCGATGCCGGGCGTCTTCTATGAGGAAAAGTGGTTCGTTTCGCAGCGTAGAACGCGACGGGAGAAGAGGGGTTGCCGGGTTGGAGGAATGCTCCGTATATGGCGTCTATTACAAATCCAATACTCACCTCTAGTCTGGTACACCTCCTCCACCCTTTGCTCTTTGTTTTTTTTTTCCTCTTTTCGATCCTCGCCGCCTATAGTAGTCGTCGCATCCTGGCTGCGACGCTACTATAAAACATATTCGCTGACAGCGACAATATTCCCCTCGGCACTGCAGACTCGACAGTAGTAACGCTCTCTCGGGCCACACATACGCGCAGAAAAAACGCTTACTCGCGCGAGAGATCACATTTGATCGCTCGCGAACATAATTCTTTCTTGGAATATCATATTTTAGTTATTTTTTCCTTGCTGCTCGTTACTACTGTATTATGCATATTAAATTGACGGGATTTAGTTTGCGGTAGGCAGGTCAAACGAGTTTTGTAGAATCTTCCTTTTTTTTTTTAATTTTAATGTTAAAAAGTAGTTTGACGGAGCGAAGCGCCGTTCTGAGTTTTTATATTTTTGTTCTTCTCATTCTTCAATTACGCTGAATTTTTCCATTATCGCTATGGAGAGCCAGCCGCCGCTCTTATCTCGTTGCGCCGTTTTCTCACCTGTGTTCCATTTATCAATGTAACGAACACAATAGTTTTTGTTATCTCATTAATTCGTATTTATATTATTGTTTATATTATTAATCGAGTTAAAACACAGATATAATACGCAGAGATAGTACGTCTCGCAAGAAACACATTCCCGATATCGTAGGGAGTATGCAAATATTTCGTTTATATCTTGTGTTTAAAATCCGCTGGGGGACCTATGCAAACCATAGAATCCCAGAGGCTCCTTTTCAGATATACTTCGAACTCCGTGCACAGCTGCCGCGCGCGCGCGCTATTCCCAACATGCATTGCCATTCGCTTCCTTCCGGAATAGCAAACTAGCTCGTTGGTAGTCGAAAAATGCCTCGGTCCCAGGCCAATCCCTCACAAGAACATGGACAAGAGCGTTTTAAATAAATACCTGAATAGATTCTCCGCGTAAAACGGATTTAACACTTCGCTTTTACAGCGTGGAAGCGTCTACGTTTCGAGGTATATTCTTGCATTCTGCATGGGCTTTCGTGAGCGGAATCTCAAGTCTGATTGTAGTAGTAGCACTTTCAACGCGTTTGTATCGGACATGTTTTTTTTTTTTTTTTACAACGAATACACGATGTGTTTTCCGCTTCACGCGACTTTTGGAATCATTTACGCGTATATGTTGTTCTTAAACGCGCAATTCTCTGGCAACAAATCTTTTTTTTTTTTTTTTTTTGAGCCATGAAAACGAGTGTAATCCACATATTTTATTGACGGTTAGCGTACCGTCGACATTTTTTTTCGACATTTGTAAAAACAACATTTTTATAAAACGTGGAGCTCGTGTGCTTTTGATCGATGTAAGGGACTATAAGGGGAGCTTATATACCTATGTATATGTATGTCATGGTCGGTGCAATGTCGGGCTTGAAACGTTGGTAAAAGAGGATCGTAAAACGGGAAGCGTATTACGCTGTTAGTAGCGAAGCGGACGAAGTACACGTTGATTATTTTTACAGTTACGGTCTGTGCTTCGCGATCGTAGACCACGGGTTAATAGGATGGACGTCCGAATGGCTCGGATGCTCGCGAAAGCGTTTATTTATTCGATATAACGTCCTAGATAGAGTATTTTTCTGTTAAAAAACAAATGAATTAAAAAGGTTTTTAATCTTTTACGTAAAAGCAAGAAAAACAGACAAGAAAGTCAGTTTTTTTTATCAATAAAATATTTGTTTTTCTTTGATTATTTATGATTTGCGTGGAATTCGCTCTTACGAACTCGAATGCGCGCGTTTCTGTTACGGCACGACGGTCGGGTTAAATCATAATTTTTTTTTTTTTTTAATTTTTTGCCGATGGAAAACGTTCGCTAACGGCCACAATAACAATGCGACTCGCGTTGTTCAGAGCGACATTAAACTTGCGATGGCGATTAAAGGGTAGCTCTCTCCGACGAAGGCAACGCGCGAACAAGAAACAGCAACAAACTCTTAGTCGAGCCGCTGGTGCCTCTGCTGTACTCAAGTACTTAGGCAGAGAGTCCCTTCGTGGAATGGCGTGCAAGTGACGGGCTGCAGCACTCAACCTTCGAAACTTAAGCGTGTTTATGCTGGCCCCGGTCGCGCCACTTGCGGCTCTCTAAGGGGTGATTCGGCAGCTGCCTCCCAAGGATTAATACCTTTGAGACATCGCTTTGATAACACGCGAGCGAGAAAGGGTTTTTTTTATGTAAACAGGAGTACACTGATCTTATGTGTGTATTTTTTTTAAGCGAATCATCTTTTTTATCGCAAGAGATCACATGCCTTCTTGTTTTTTTTTTTTAATCGTAATATCGTTGCTAATGACTTTAAACGAAAAGACGCGATTTATTGTTACGTGTGGAATTAAATATTTGGCAAGTCAAATCGCTCACGGACAAACGAGCGGCGGCGGGAAGTTGATTCTGAGTCGGTGAATAATTCTCGGTTATGGGCCGCGACAGTAGTCGAAGTTTCGGATGAAACTTCTGATACAATGACAGTCGGTATTAACATTCGATATTCCACAGTCGTAAACCTACGGAAGGGTCTGCGGCACTACCGCAACTTCTCCACCACTGCCACTTCTCCCTCGCTACAGCTCTCCTCTCTCTTTCTCTACACAACTCCTCTGGTTTGCTTAGGTATTCGATAAGCGTGTCTGTGTGCTGGCGCGTGTTTGTAACGGCGTTCGCGCTATTGCGTATTAACGCGGCTTGACGCGAACTCAACGAAGTCTAGAAAGTTAGCTCGTAAATTCCACCTGATATTCGTACACGGGATGCGCCATAGTCCACGTTATCGATGATACTAAATGAAGGCTTGTAACTTTGATAATAAAATTTCGCCCTGTAGTCGCTTTTCGCGTGAACTAACGTCCGATCTGGAATCATGGCGCTTTCGTGGGAAAGAATGTACGTGAAAATAACGTTGTGTAATATCAAATATACACACACACACACACACACACACACACACACACACACACAAAACTACAAGTTTGTACATCGACGTTTATCGCGCGGACCAAGCGACATAGAAAATTGTAGTGAAATTTCTATCGAATATATTTACCATGTTTCGCAAAGAACAGAGGAGCAACAAAAGCGAGAATTTTATGCGTACATTCTATATGAACTTAATATTTGTAGTAGCTACGGATTTGTGTTGCGCAATAACCTTCGCGTGTTATTCCAAAATGGATCCAGGCAGATTGCCCGAAATAACAATGGTATCAGAAGATAAAGTATTACCCGCCCCGGCCCGTCGGCTGTTTTACCTTTTTCCTTTTTCATTTCTCTTTGAATCTTTTCATGTTATCGCTAGGGAATCATTTCGAATCCTTTCAGACTTCGTGCTTTTTTTTTGCGCTGAAAAATTAATATTCTTTCGCCGGGAGATTTTCTCATTTTGCGATATCGGAATTAATTTTATTCTTGTTGATATCTTGCGTGTCAATAATTTGATGCATATTCAAAGAAGTTTAAAGAGATCATTTATTTTCAAATGTTTTGCATCAAATATTCACTGTACATCAAAATTCATGATACTTTTTTGCAAAATAATTTTTACATGTAAATACATACGTATACACGTTTGGTCAGAAATATTGTTGCCGAAGAAGAGATTGTGGTCGTTTTGCACAGAACTTTCATTTTTACTCGATATGCTCTCGGCTTGATTCTCTCGCGCAACGTATAACGCTACGTGACAGGATTTATTTGCGTGTCAAACGTTAAATGTTTCATTGCGCGTATCTTTAACGAGGTTGAGATAATTTGAACGTTTTACGGCAGTCTTATATTCGCCTTTCGAATTTCCTGGTAGAATTCGTGCAAGTTTTATAGACACAAACATGGATTTTAAACTATTTGCTTGAAAACGAAACGATTTTGCGGGAATAAGAAACGCGTTAGTATTTTCATACGTAGTATACAGACTCATGCACGGATTTTTTATGTTATCAATTGTATATAAAATTTTTTTCTACTTAAAAAATAAAAGTAATAATATTGAGTGTGATTATACGGATATTTATTCTTAAAAGTAAAAGGATTTTTTTTCTAGTAGTATCTTCTTCTAGTACTTCCATCTTAAACAGAGCTTGACTTTGTGCGTATGTACACTTATATGCACGATACATAAAATAAAACATAGGAAAAGTTTCTGGAGACTCTCTTTTCAACTTGGGGGAAGTTTATTTGCCTTTTATGTGCCGTCCTTCCTTCGTTGAAGTCTCGTTGTTTGAGCACTTGTGTTACACGGTTAATATAACAAATGTCTCAGTGTAAGTATACATCCTTAATGTCCTTGTGCATCCAGGAAAGATGGATAATAACCATGCAAGATTAATAGCTGTGTGCTACAGATACATCATCTCGTTTTCGACTTATTTTTCACAAGATGTAATATTGTTGTTAAAATATATTTATTTCTTTAAAAAAAAAAAAAATTATTGCGCAAATCATCGAGAATAAAAGTTGTATAGACGTCTCGTGTGAAAATATAACCCTCGAGGTTACAGTTCTCTACTTTGCTTTTTACGCAGTCGTTTTCAACCGTTGCACATTTGCAACGGTTCGCTGAGATTTTTATAGCTCTCGTGAAAATATTTCACATACCGAATCCTCGAGATAATAATGTGCTCGTTTCCGAAGTATTTTTACATTAGAGCGAAATAAAAATTCATGCCGACAAAAACTCTCTTCTGCAAAACTAACTTGCAACCTTCGAATATCGTTACAACGCGAGTCTGAGTTGGCAAACGGAAAAGATGCATTACGCACCTAAAGGGGTGGCATAAAATTGTCATGTACATACGTATGTCGAGACACCACTTTACGCGATCGTTTCGTCATTCCGTGTATACCGGGACAAACACTTATAAAGTATACGTAGGTAACATATGAAACAGCGTCTTGTTCGTCAAATTTGCGTCTCACGTGCTGTGTAGTACGTGTTGTAATTTAATATTACTCTCCGAAATAATTTTGCTTTAATTATATCTCATCATGCAGTTTCCTTGACGAATTTACGTGACTACGTTCTTACGCGACGTAACCGTTGTATAAAATATCGGATGGAAGTAATTCCACAGAGTAATTAGACAGAGTAGGAAAATTTTGCGAATTCCGCGTTGGATTATAGCAAAAGTCATCGGAATAAGGGTGACAAATTTATATCGCTATCTCTCTTGTTTGCCACGGCGAAATTCGGGGATTAAACTAACCCCCGTCGGCTTCTTCCTACATCGACTTCACGCCGCTCGCTCCCATCTTCGATCCCCGGCGTCGTCTATATCCTTAATAGGCCATATTATCTCCCAGCCGGAAAGCTCGGGTAATTTTAAAAGTTTCCCTCGTATCAGCCCCATGGTGACGCCCCTGGCGCTTTTCTGAGGAATGGCAGATAAAAGTGAGGTGGAAAGAGACGGGTAAACGAGGAACGCTCCGATTCATGCGTGAAAAAGAGACCGCTCGAAAAAGATAATCCATGTAAATTCTCGTTTTATTGTACTTTCCAATCAATTTTGTAGTAATTTGTATTTTGACGTAAAAAGTCAACATATATCTACCGTAAATGGATCTACGAGCATAACTGCGCACTCATATACAATATGTACATATACAATATATGTTTAGTAATCAAAATTTGCATAAGATATTAATGTCAGAAAATTCACAGCGTTATACTTGTTGAGTGTTTTTCAGGGATGCGCGAGATGTACTTAACATATAAATTCGGGTCGAATTTCTCTTTGTAGAATAATTACGTCTGCTCTGAAAACGCCACGCGCCGCGCCGTGATACACTAATGTTCTCTGGCCGGCAGGAAAGATTACCGTCCCATTTGTCTACATGATGTATCCCACACCGGTGAATAGTCCTTCCTCGTCGGTCTCGCCGGAGGTTACCTCGCAAAAAACGATACTAGAGATTTGTACGCGGCGTTGCAAAGAGAGAAACAGGCGTGTCTGGGAGGAGCGAGGTCCGAAGAAGAAGTGGAAGAGGAAGAGACGGTTGAGAAGAACATCCTAGATAACTGCTATATAGCTCATTTCTTCCCTGCTTGCATAGATGTGAACTATCTACCTACGCGCGCAAATCTACAAACGAATAGACGCATACAAACCAGAGCATACGCTCACGCACAGGGTTGCTGTTGCTATTTCACCGGAAATGTTTCTGCATTATAATGTTTGCACCCTTGTTTATTTTACTTTGTTTATGCTGCGCTGTGTAGTTCAGAGAGGAGAACCTGGTATTGTTTTACCCGAGAGGCAACTAGTATCATTCCCCTGTTTCTTCTCTCTTCTCTCTTTTACACCTTCCTTCCTCTCTCGACATCAATCTCTTTAATACTCTTTCTCTACGTTAGCCAGGTCTTTGTTATTCTCTTCTGTTAAGACGTTTTCCTTTTCCACAAACAAAGCCGCTTTTACCCCCAGTTATAACAAGAACTTTTCAATATTTACGAGACATGTTTAGAGATTGTTGTAAAAATATCTTTGAAATTGTCACAATAATAATAACAATAGGCAATAACCTTAGAAGATCTTGTTCAAATCTTGTAATAGATTTTAGTCGAAACAAAAGTTTTGTTGTTTTCTCTCTAAGTACATATAAAACGCTC
>QVOB01010573.1:0-30682 GCA_014839585.1 Pseudomyrmex concolor | reverse complement strand
GGGGTATACGGGGTCTTTCTTACATGAGATGCAAGTATAGCATCCTGTAGAATTTTAATAATTGAAATTTCAATTAAAAACTCACGTGTGAAAATTTACATGTGAACACATATATATGTATATACATATATATATATATGTATATATATATATATATATATAAGTATATTTTCGGCATAACATCCTGCAAAAATGGCTCTTACCTATTCATATTTCTTAATTTAAAAAGTAAATAATTAAAAGTAAATAAATTCAAAACAATAAATGTAAAAAACGAATAATTAATATAGATATATATAGATATATATATAGTCTTTTAGTAAATCTTTAACTTAAAAGAGTAAAACAGATCCTCGATGTTTAAATATCGTTCAAAGTATTTAATTAATTTCTGTCATTTAAGAGTATATTCTTTATATTTCAAATAATTCTTTCTCTTGAGAAATTACTCAAATTTATTTTTTTTGTTATCAGAACTGGCAAAATAAACGAAATAAAAGATAGCAGTAAGTGATAAATGCTTAAATAAATTAAAAGTCAATTCGCCGTTAGTAGATTTTCCTTGCAGCGAAAGTCCTGTGACGCGGAAAAGATTCGATGAGTTACGAACGCTAGAAAATATTTCTCCCTGCGGAATGTCCGCTGCTTTTTTTCCGACGTTCGTTTTCCTTGCTCTTTGAACCGGCTTTTCTTCTGGCTGCCGTGGAAAGGCGACCGTTTGTCACCGGACATCGTGAAGAGGAGAAACTGAAGGGGGAATGTGTTGAGGAAAAACAAAATTTGTGTGCCACTGAGAAAGCTGAAAGAAGAAAGCGCGGAGAAAGAGAGAGAGACGAGAAATAGAAATTGAGAGAGAAAGAGAAAATTATATATTGAAATAGATTTCAAACGTCTCTCAACCAACGAGTAATTTTCAGAATTTAAAAAAAAAGGGAATTTTATATTATGTTAATTTTTCACTTTCAACTGTTTTTTACTAGTTCTTTTTTTTCAAATAATTATTATTTTTACATTTTTCAAAGCACAGCATTGTGACATCAACAGTGTCAGTTTAGCAATGAAATTTCTGTGGAAAAAATTCCTGCAGCAACTATTAAAAATTCTTGAATAAATACGTATTTGCGATTTTAATAAGTAATGTAACACTCCTCTAATCTCGATCAGGAATTCTATTGATGCAATTTCCGTAATTGCACTTGACCACTCTCTCTTCCCTCGCGGAACGAAAAACATCACGACGGCGTTCTTTCGTCGCAGTTAATTGAAGAAATAAAACCGAGAATAGTCGGGAGTGTCATTCTTTGTAACGGCTAATTAGATCTGAATTGCCCAGCGACGAAGAGAAAAGTGGATAGATAGGAAGAAAATTAAAAATTATCTAGGCAGTTTAAAGAATGAATGCGCAGCACTCTTTGTATCGTCAGGTATTCCTTTGGTCATCAAGCTTCCGCCGCCGACGAAGGAAACTTTCAGAGAACTAATTGATTTCCCAAAGCACTTGCATGTTGAATCACCTCGCAATAATCAAGCACTTAGCGGCAAATGTTGCGCCGCCTACATCTGCTTGTGCGCTAGTTTTCTTAACAGTTAATGAAGAAGGTCGAAATACTTTGGAGACTTGCAAAAATAAAATTGCCTTGCTCAAGTTATGAAAAATCTCGTTACAAAAAAACGATAATATAAAACAAAAGTAAGAAGAAAGAATGTCTCGCTTAATGAAAGAGAACATTTCCGAATGAAAGATCAAATAAAGTCGTATAATTTCCAACATGTGATATATCGGTGACAGGATCACCTGGGAAAAAATTTCAAATCGAATCTTGCGTCGTGTATCGTTCGCTTGTGTGTATGTATGTGCCCTGAAGGCATTTATTTCGAGAAGCTTTTCGGATTTGACGGATTAGAGCTGAGCTTCTTCTAGAAGATATTAATGCAGGCCGGGAAAAGGGGATAGAAAAGGGATAGGAAGAAAAAAAGCAGCGAAGATGAGGAGGAAAAGGAAGAGGGCTAAGCGTAAAAATTGCAGATAGATAAGGGTGCTAAGGGCGCCATTCGTCTACCTCGCGGCTGACAGGCACGATAAAGTTTCTTTTACACTGAACTAACACTGGCTTAACGCACTCCTCTTCCAGGAGCAGCTAAGGATATCGCGAGAAAGCATCCTCAGCAAGAGTCCTAAATGCAACTTATATTACCGCGTATCTTTTATAGCTTGTCAAAACAACATTAAACCGAGAGCTTGTTAAGTATTTATTATAAGTGATTACAATGAGAAAAAATGCTAAATAACGTTCTTGTTATAGTAAACAATATGCTTTTAATTGAAATGAAAATTTTCTTTCCCCTATGCTTAAAATCATTTATTACGTCTGGATCACATAATACCACACCTTAAGTGTCCACTGACCGATTCTGGAGCAAACATGTGATAGAACGGTTGAAAAGAGAATTGGAAGCGACGGTATAACACAGGGAAAATGCAAGACCGACCTGATTCCCGGTTAATTAATAGTGAGCCATTAATCATCGGAGCCTGGCAACCCTTGTCAAACAAAGCGCCGAACAGAACACATATATGTGATCTGCAAATACGAGTGCAGAAAGAAAAGTGCGCAAAGACAAGAAGGGTGCGAAATGAATGAGACGTAATGAAAGCAGAGAGAAAAAAACAAGACTGTGTAGGATGTTTCATCAATGTCTCGGTCGTTTACTTTGAAAAAATTCCTGCAAAAAAATAGACGACAATTTTTTTGACCATTAACTTCAGTTAATTCAAAAAATAAAATATGTAAAATAATTTGTAACTTAATATAGAAGATTTCGGAAAATTTAGAAAAAAAGAACTGAAAAATGTCCTTAGTTTTCAGAACACGCACGAAATATGAATAAGCTTTCGAATGCGATCTCAAAATAAGCGGCAGTGGTGAAACGGCTTGCGATGTGCTTCGTGATCCGAGAAGATTGCACGGTCACGGTCCTTAAGTTTCGTAGGCATCATGTCGGGCCGTTAATTACGATCACCCATTCGGTTAATCACCCCGTTGGACGCGGCGACAGTTTAAATGGCGGGCGACGGCGCGCACCGTGTAAGCAAGACCGCGAAGCGAAGTTCTATGGATGTAAATAATGAAGCGCCACACGTCTCTCCTCACGGATTAATAGACGCGGCTTCTAAGCAACGCTCTCGAGAAAATGTCGCTATTATTTCTTCGCTCTTAGTGTAACATCATTTATTCTTTGTCACATAGAATTATCAACAATGTTAATATTATTAAAAATGTTGAGATGTTACAAAATACAATTTTAACCAATAGATTCAATTGTAAAATCTTATTACATTTTTTCTACATTCAATCAAAGTAAATATCACATAGCGACTAATATGAGGGCTGTTGATCAAAATCAATTATTATTTTCATTTCAGAGCGCGTATAAATTCCGTGAAATGGAGAACCATTAGCCGATCCATTAATTATTCCATACGATTAATTATTCTATCGCAACACGGACGACGGTTTAAAGAAGTAAGAGATAATTCCCGGACGGTGACGCGGGAACGGTTTTGCTCGAGGAATTTCAAGTTAGTCGAGATTTAAAGTGGACTTTAACGTGTAGTTCGCGACACAAATTATCTCGAAGTCAGCTTTAAAACTAAAGCTCCTTTAAATTTTTTGTAAGCCGCTTTCGCGATGCTGAGTCTCGTAAATGAGATTCACGATTGAGGCAGTAAATTGAAGCAACGTTTCTGCAGAAAAGTAGTAACGTTTTTTAAAGCAATGTCCGACTTACGAAACACGCCGAAGAAAGTGGCGAACGCTATTTGTGACAGTGCTATTTTTTGAGAAATATACTTTCCTCTTAACACGCTACACGTATCTATAAAATCTGCATTCATGATGCACAAACTATTTAAAATTTTGCGGAAAATAAATATAGAAATTAAATATTAAAAATTCATCTATATATAGACATTATCGCGCAAACTTTGCTACGTTAAATCTTCAAGTTTTAATACTATCACGGCAGTAGTAATATTTAAAGATATCTCTCGAAAACGATTGCGACTAAAATCGATCCTGGTATAACAACATTGATCCCCGACCACTCGCGTTTGCCGCAACACGAAGTTGGCTGAATAAACATCCGCACGCGAGTAAATAAACAACGTCTAAATAAATCGATCGATTCCCAACTGTATATTAATATGACGACGTGTATCGGTGATCGCAATCTGTTCGAGTGTGTAAATAAATAAATAAAGCGGACACCAGATAGGCGGGTAAACGTCCGGAGAATGAGACGTTGAAATCGATTGTGCGCCGATATTGAGATGGAAAAAGAACGGAAATAGGTCGCGGAACGTCGTTGCAATAAATATATCGTGGAGAGAAGAAAAATATAGCAGGAGCGACGCGCGCCATTCTATAAGGATAATGTAATATCGTGCCTCGAGCAACATTGCTCTGATAATGGGTTGCAGAATCGTTCGTCTAGATAAACAAACAAACGTTTAATTAAATTCATATCAAAGAGCTTGTTGCCTTTGAGCTATGACACTGCAAACACACTGTGATTTTAATTGGACACTTTAATACTGGAAAAGATAATAATTTCTATTCAACGTCTGTGTCTTATCAAGTGTCTGCCATTTTATTGCGTACAAACATTCTACTTGAGATCTTACACACAACGGTCCCCAAAACTCTTTAAAAATAATTTTTTTTCAACTTTAAACTTTCTTTAAACCTTATATATATATATGTATATACTGCAAGTGCGAGACGGGCAAGGGAAACTCGTGTCCCAAAACAAATTAGATTTTTAAAGAGATACTTATAAATAGAGCAATTTTTAATTTTTTCTCGTCCAAATATATCTAATTAGCATGCATATAACAATAATATATAATAATATCTCTAATCTATATTACCGTCCTATTAATTCCAATCCGTTATTGACAAATGCTCTGTCGAGATATTTGTTCACTCGGTTATTTACCAATCCGACAATCCGCCATGAAAACCGAAACCAATCGTGATTAGTGCGTGTAGCATAGCCGCAATGATTGCGAAAGGACGTTACGTGGAATTAATAAACGTTGGATCGATGTATTTGTTTAAACACCTGTTTATTCATCCATGCAAAATCTCGTTATCTACATCCCAATAGAATTCTTGCACACATTTCATAGTATCATTATTGACACGGATATACTATCCCCGTATTTTCCGCAAAACCAACCTCGCCGACTTTGTGACTATTTACAATCATTCGGAAACACACACATATACGCGCGCGCGGTACTACAAAAATATAAATCCAAACAATCTATTTTTTCTGATTCTAAGAGAGAGAAAAATATAGAATTTTAAAAATATAAGTTTCTCCATAAAATGTATCTCTCTCAAATATAAAAACTTCTACTCGACACAAAACTTTTTCTTGACGAATGTGTAACACAACTTATTCTAGCTTACTTTCGACGTTGCGCATTCAATGTGATGTACTTCAATACAATCATCATATATATGCATTAGTTTTTAACTATATTATCTACAAATTGTTTTAAGTTATAAAACTGATAATAGATGGTTTTACTAGTCATAGTATTCCCAGCTTCGGTGTTTCCACCCAAATCAAACATAGACTGCCGTTACGAATAATTAGATGAATCTCCCGTTCAAAGTGTCGGGTCGCGTTTATACACACGGTTGAACGATATATTCGTGATTAGTATCGGTATAATGTCGGTGATGATTACAAAACGAATCGTCAACGGGACGAACGCTGAAAACGATATCGCGCCGCACATATATAACGAGCGTCACAATGGCATCATGCGAACAGTCGGCCAAATGTATAATAGTCTTAATTAAAATAGCGGTTTAACGAACATCGCTAACTGCTGTAATCCGACGTGCCTCATTGGTAATCCTCCGATCGTACAACACAACGAACACAAGAGTATTCGTTTCGAAGTCTGCAAACTCTACGCTATATAGCGTATGCACATATTCATTGTGTCTCGTTTTCACGTCGTCTTTTTTTGCCGCATCGTACATTTGGATCGCATATTTCGTTAATTAATTATTTCATGCGTGTTGTGTGCACGTATGCGCGTATACGTACGCTAACGATACAATTGAGGAATATAAAGTATTTTTTGCGTCACGTAAGATAAAACGCGAAAAATTCTGTGACAAATAAATTCGAGTTCTATACGCAAAACACGTGTGTAGATGTGTGTAGGTGTGTGTGTTAGGAAGCGGTACACTAGCATTCTCGGCAGAAGATCGTCATGCAACGCCATTTCCTCTCGCGCGAGACGCTCCGGTAAATTTTTTATGCTTAATTTCCCAGGAAAACCGTACGACAAGCAAAGTCTCGCGCCTGCGTGAAATCGACGAGACGTACGTGTGCTGCTATAACGTGACGCGCCGTTGTAGCGTTCGTTGGTGGCGGGCGATACGTAGCTCGTTTCGCTCGTAAGCACGTTCTCGCTCTTCCCGACCATGTATAGTCGATACACGAGAATATCCAAGCGGCGATACGTGAATTGTCGCGTTAATGACACCGATGGCAGATTGTTACACGACTTTGGTCTCATAAGCGAAGTACCGAGTACCGATTCTGGAATTAAGATTGTACCGATAAAACGTGTGTGAGATCGACATTATAAAGGCGATTGTTTCGATGATAAACAATAAACCAATATATATATATTTATATCAAATTCTACTATAACCAATATATATATTTATATCAAATTCTACTATAACCAGGATTAATGATTCCGCGCAATGAGATACTTGAATTCAGATACTAATCGATCAAAGACAATCCTCTGGAATTCGAGAAAGAAAATACGCTTGAAATCAGGAACGTCATTTTATGACTTACCGTGTTGCGATAAGAGGACAAGTAATACTCGGCGAAGCCCATGCTTCTGGACTCCAAGGTGCGCATTCGTATAATCTGAGTTCTCGACCTGAAACTGCTCCGAAGACACTACGCCACCCTCCTGTGCATCCGCCAAATCCGCTCCCGGCACCCCGCGAGGTGCTCGCACTACTTCCGGCTCCGTCCTCGCTGCTCTCGCTACTGGCACGTCCATTCTGAAAGTACACAGTACATCTACGATGTATATATGTATAATTTTCCCTTATTTTGATTTTAAACATCTCAGATGCAGTTTTATTTTCTTGTAAAAATTGAAGAGTAGAAAATATATTTGTAAAATTTAAAACTTTAATACAAAAATTTCTCCTTGATAAGATATTGACTAAAAGAATCAAAAGTCGATGTTATCGACATTGTCGCGGTCGACTGTTTCTCCGCTTTATATCTGCTGTGTGTGATGTGAAGTAAAATGTGACATTCGGCTACAATTACATTATTGCGCAACGTCTTGACGTTTATTTTGTTCATGCGACATACGACAAGGAAGTGTCCTTCTGTTCTAGAATGTGACAGTACCCGCTTGTAAATCAAAACCACAAAAAACCAAAATTTTGAAAAGAGCTTAATAGCAGAAATTTCCATCGTTTATAATTCACATTAGCAAGAATATGTATTGCATAGTTGTATGACTGTTGCTTTTTGAGACAAGAGTTTGAAGGAGTCGTCAGAAATGTTTTTTTTTTTGTTTTTAACGTAAGAAAAAAACTGCCGTTTCTATAAAGTTTGAGGCAAAACTTATTGCAATATTAATCAGGTATGCGTACCGATATAAATTTCACATAATACCGTAACATCTTGATATTATTTTCTGTCCGCTATATATAACAGCCACTCTACATATTTTCGAGTTAAAATCAAAACTTCCTAGTTTGCTCCCTTGTTAGTAAAATCGCAAATGCGTTGAAGTCGTGAAGAGAAACAACCTAAGAAGAGCGCATTAATCTTAAACGACTTCCTGCCCCTTTCTCTCGGTGAACGAAGGATCAAACTTCGTCCCCGGCCTTTCCTAAAGCTCCGCAGAAAAGTTGCCGTAAGTAGCGGCGTAAGGAGATACATTCCGTGTACAAGAAGGGATAGAGGAAGGAACGAGACCGGAAGTTCTGACGAAGTCACTCCTGGTCGACGAACGACATCAGATCGGAAAGTTTATCCGGCAGATTAAAAAAGTCTATGCGGCGGACTGTCGGAGCTGGTTGAACGTATTTTATATGGAAACGAAACTGTCGTAACCGAAAAGCGCGGTTGTTTAGATTGGATCAGAGAGCAATTTTAAGGATTTTTAGCGTTTTATCATCCGAATTCCATTACAACATTATGCGAGTAAGTTCTCAGCATCTTAAATATTCAGATTGCAAACGCTTTTCTGGATTACATATATAGTGGATTAAAAAATCAATAATTTTACATAGATAATTTCAATAACTTCAAAAAAAATCAAAGAAATTTAATGTCACAGAATTTTTAGAATCGTAGAATCATCGTTTGTTCTTTTTTTTTTTTTTTTTTCGTTTCAGTGCTCCGCAGATATCACAATCGTCGTCTTATCGGCGCGCGCCGTGACGCCGATTTTCTTCCGTGTCGTGGCAACCGTGAAATCGAGCGAAAAAAGCGGGAGTGGGGAAACGTCGCGCAATCTACGATGAGAGCACCAATGTGGAATCAAGCGAAAGGAGAGAAATATTAAACGGCCGAGAGCGAATGTCTAACGGCGTGGGAGAAGGAAAAGGTCGATCGACCGGGTCGGAAAAGTTCGGAAAGCGCGAACGAATTCGAGAGAGAAAGAGAAAGAGAGAGAAAGAAAGAAGGAGGGAGAGAGGGAGAGAAAAGAGGATTGGTTATTAAACGAGAAAGAACAGCAGATATCTTGTTTTTTTCTTTCATTTTATCTTCTGTAGAAGATGCAACTAAAAGATAATAAAGAAATGCTAATGAAGAAATGTTTCCACGTAAGAACATTTCGGCTGATATGTTTCCTGCGCGTTTCTCATTTCGACGAAATGATATCAGTTTATCGTACGTGATGCCATTTGAAGTTAGTGGTTTCTTACTTATGGTTTTTACGTATACGCGTCTCTTTTCTTATATTTAGTCATCGCACTCTTCATATAAACTATTGCCGGTTTATCGCGACGTTAGTTCTTCGCAAACAATAAAACGCAAGAGAGTGATCTCAATCTCCTTTTGCATTCAACGTGGGCGGTCTACGTACATAGATATCGAGCGCCATAGTTCTGTTTACGAGCAAACCGGTAATACAAGTGTAATCGCGGCGATATTTTCGCGAGCATTAATCCCAACTATACATTTATCGGGAAGCCAAGGATTAAAACAAGATTAAACGCGGGATATCTCTATCCACTCACAGCTGTACGGGAAGAGAGTACTCGAGCGCGAGATGGAAGAGATCTTGCGTCCTAAATCATCTCAGCTAATTTCGTCTAATCTTTATGCCGGTACTAAAATAACAATTCCCGGTAAGCATGGGAGTAGGCAGCAAATTAATAACAAACGAGCTACAAAGATATTTCGGGACCCATTCTTTGTGTAATTTCGCAAACAATTCCTATGTCCTATTTAGAAATGTAATGAAATACAGAAATGCTTTGTAATTAATCCCACTCGTATGCATATTTAAGTGAAATTAATATTGTATCACTGAAGATTTAGCGGTGGATTATTAACAATTCTGGAGAATCGACGAAGATATCGCATATTGAGATATTAAAGCAGAAACGTCGTCGCGAAAGCTCTCAATGTTGTTATTATTGCGAGCATGACTTACTGTACATATTATAGTTCTGTTGAACATGAGTTGGTGCACATGCCTGTGATGATGCGCTCTCGGAATACAAGGCAGATTCGGCGCTCTTGGCGATACAGAATGTTAGATTAATGAAATGAAATTGTTAGAATTTCAGAAGCGTACCATCGTGGTTTTCACCGCGGACAGGCGCGACCGCACTTCTGTGCACGTGGAAATCCTAATTGCCGATAATTTCGCAAAGATGATCTCTTCTGTCGCACTTTTTTAATTTTGCAATTTAATTTTTACTTTTCACTTTTACGTGTAATTTTCATTTTTCTTTCTTTTTAAATATATATCGCGTTTTATTTTACAATTTAATATCGTTTCTTTTTTCACAAAAAGTTTTAACGATTTTCATTTTGAAACACTGAAAAGCAGTGCGCGCTCTTGCAAGATTTTGCAAAAATCAAAACATAGTGAGAGAGAGAAAAAACAAAAAAGCTCCGCGCAGTTTTATCGCGACGCAAACTATGAAGATCGGCTTTTACTGCATGTACTGTGCTCGTAGTTATAGTCGTTATTCTACGGTGATGCGATCATCTTGTGTATCCGCCGTTACATCCTTGTAACGCCGACTCTAATGGAAAGCACATTAGGAGGTATATCTCTCACCTCGTATGAGGGGTAGCAAATGTAAGGATGGGGGTGGAGAGAGCGTTAGTGTTAGCCAGCTCGGCAACGCTTCCGCGCAAGCGAGTGGAAACGTTACGATATCGTTCTTAAAGTCGCCTGTCCGCGTATTTACCGAAGATATCTTTAAAGGGGAGCTTACAGCCGAGAAAATATAAAAACGAGTTTATATTGTTTCGTGGGAAAGTATTGCTACAAGAATTGCAATCTTCACTTATTAATCTGTTTATAAGCAATTCACTTTGTTTTTTTACTCTAGTTCCGTTGTCTTAGATTGTATCTATTTTAAAGAAGCATATTGAATTTTCCATTTTCGCGATCATATCACGTTCACAGATTTTGCTGCGACAACACGAAATTATAAAATTAAATACGTTTAATTCGTGTATCAATTAATTAATAACATTTGACGTCGTATCATTGATGAAAAAAAAATTATTTTTAATTGATAATCGGTTCGTACCATGCGGCCGCACTTGTTTACGCAAACTTACGCATAATTGCTAAAAGTAGCGAGAGAAGGTGGTGAAGGTAACCCTCCAGAGGAACTTCACCATCAGGACATAACCGACAAATTAATTTTCCTTGGCAATTCAATTACGCCTTAATTGGGTACGACGGAAATGAGACCGCATTAAAATTGCAAGCATCCAGACGGAGCCGGAGATTTTCTCCGGATTTTACTTTGTTTGCTTTCCCGAATCGAATAAGCGGCGAATTTGATTTCCGAATGTATCATTTGGCGACGGACTTTTCTAACGGATTCGAATTCCTTTGTCTTTCTGAGATGGTCGATTCTTTTGATATAAATATCACCATTATATGAACGTCGCGTTTGTGTATCTATATTTTTATATTTTGTCAAAAATAAAAATGAGGACCTCTCGACTATTTTTTCTTCGACGTTATAGAACTTAATAGAAAAAGAAAGAAAGAGTAGTAGAGATGACGTGTATCTATCGTTCACACAAACGCAAAAGTGCCAACTCCACATTTTCCCTACCTATCTGTGTCATCGTGTAGACACTTGCACGGATATTGACACACGTACGCACATGCACACCGTCATTGGCAAACGAACACGATCATCTCTTGATCCGTCGTTCCAGCCGCAGTTTGCTTAGCATTGCTGATGCACTATCCACTTCCGTACAGGGAAGTGAGACGGATATCACTGCAGAAGAGTAGAATACAGAGAGAGAGAGAGAGAGAGAGAGAGAGAGAGAGAGGGGGGGAAAGAGAACGCGAGAGAGAAAGGATGAGAGAAAGGTCCGAGGGAAGATTATGGATAGGGAACCGTCGGTGTCTGTGTTTGAAGACCGATAGTGGCTCGCGTTCTAATTAATAACGAGCTCCTCGACGCAGTCCGCGGGTTTGCAAGGTGCACCGTATGTGAAAGAGCTTTCAGAAATCGAGTAATCGAAGGGCGAAGAGTCGTTACTCTGTCGGAGAGGATACTTGCGGTAAAGCGGAAATTCACTCTGCTTCGGTATACGCGCGCAGAAATGAAAATTTTTTATATTTATATATTTAAAATATATATATTTATATAAATATCAAATATTTTTACTGTAAATAACAAAAATCTTCATATCTTAGTAAAAGTAGAAAACAAAATTTTATTTAAATTTTATTTATAAATCGCGGAATTATATTTAATTTTTTTTATATTGTTGAAAAATTAAATTGACAAAATTTATTGATCCTGAGAGAATAATCTTCAATAAATCGCATCTAAAGCTGATATGTTCCGTGATACACATATATACAACACACATGCGCGCAAAATGCGGACATGTAGATGACTCTACCGCGTCTCTTTCGATCGTGAGAAACATGAGGATTGAAGGGGAAAGAGCAGTCATAAGGTAAGAAAAGGGTTGAGCAGGTTAAAATAGCAGTTACTGGCGAATTCCCTCAAGAAAGGCACGCCGAATAAATACCGGCGGCCAGACGGAACCGTCGTCTCTCTCTCTCTCTCTCTCTCTCTCTCTTTCTTCTCAACGATGCTGATTCTGCATTCCTCTCACTAAGTCCTATTCTTCTTAACCCCTGAAACTATTTCCGGTTAGTCGGGACGAAGGACTACTCGATAAAAGAGGAAGGAACGAGACGAGGCAGTAAAGAATGATGGTAGGGAAGGGCGGCGACAGGGGTAAGTTTATTGTCGCTCTTTACAATGCTATTACTTCACGTTTAGAGAAGAGAATCGAACGTGAAATGCACACTATAAAAATTCTACTTTTTTTTTTATCTCTGCTTCATATGAAGATGTACACAATTTAGAAACATACAAATTGCAATACCTACAGCCGCAATTTGTGGCACGCGCACGCGCACACGCGACGATATCGTTCATTAAAATTTATCGTCAAAGATCAAGCACTTAAAACTTGCCCGCATATTCATCGTTGTAAAACACAGACACGATGCACAATTTATAAATATGGCAGGTCACGCTTCTCCGGGGATTTATCACGAATTTTCTCGTATTTCCACGAAACTCTACCGTGATTTCCGGAATAACGAATAATAGTTTCGATAGCTTTCGCTCTGTTTTACACACGCCGGAGTTTTTATTTATGTTCACATGTGTTTAATTTTACATTTGACTACAAAAGGAAGGAAGAAAAGGCATTACAAAGCAATGCCGCGCTTTATTTATATTTTTTCGTGGGGGAAGTTAATTGAGAGGTACGCTTTAAGTTTTGCTCAATTACGTTAACTCTGTGTTAGCGAAAAAATATGCAAAACTGCGCATGCGACCGTATCATGCTCGGATTAATTAAAATATACTTAAAGAGCACGGCCCCGTTAATTTTCGGCTAATTTAATGCTCGCTCAGCTTCGGATTTAATCTAACGTGCTTGCCGGGAACGAGCAAACAAATTGCTTTCAAACTTGCCACTACATTCATGTTTCACATTTGAAAACGATCTTATTACAGCTAGAAAAAAAAATATAAATAGCAAAAACCGAACCTACAAAAGTTTGCAGAATCGCAAGTTTTAAGAATGTGCGATCTACTTTTCTATCGGTTAAGGTAGGTGATGATTACGTACCTACTTTTTCATCGTCATTTGTATACACTTGCTTTTCAACTTTGATTTTAATATCTCTCTTGCAGTTTTGTTCGTGAATAAATTGTCATCTTCGTAACAAAGTCATCGTTAAAACTTTTTGCGACGTGTGTTATCCATTTATATTAAATTAATGTCGTCGTTATCATTGTTAGTACTTCAGCCTATTTTGAAAGCTGTTTAATTTCGATAAAAACAGTGACAGTTAAATATACGCCTCTGTTCGACGTGCTGCACTGTCCGAGCACGGGACACGGCGTAAGAACTGAGTAAACAGAAATTGCAGTATGATTGGGAACGAATTTATATTCGTAGCGGATTTACGTTGAAATGAAGCGATCGTCCCCCAGCGTCTGTTCGATTTTCATGGAAATTATAATGGCTGTTTCTCCGAAAGTGTCCTGATTACCGAAATTCCATGAAAATTCGTTTATCGCGAGCGAGCAGACACGACACGACGAAATTAATCGACGCCATCGACGCACTTTGATGTGGAATTTTAACGCTTTTTGCTTTTTTTTTTTTTTTTTTTTTTTTTTATTGCACACGCATGACTGTTATAAACTGACGAAAAAAAAGAAATCGTTACAGATGACAAGATAATTACGTTTTAGCGAGGATTTTATTTGTCGTTTGTGATATTTTGGTGATATTCACTCTCAATTTCAGACGCAATATCGATTCTCTTTTATTGTACATAATGAACTTCAAACGTTATCTCGAATGAAATACTTCGTGCACAAGTGACTGGATAACGATCGATTGGAAGTCGATAATCATTACAATGACTACACAATCATATAGTGTATAAGTCAGTTGAAGTCAAAACACACGTTAGAGTTGGCCTCAGATGTGTATCAACGAATTGGGCTTTACAACATCCACGTAGAAGAAATAGGAACCATAAGTCTCGTATCTTCGTGTTGCGATTTCGTCTAATCTCCGGTCGTCTCGGCGTGTCGGTCTTCGCTCGCACCGTGAATCACGATTCGAGGGAAACGCACCACGCGCCACACGCCAGTCAAGAGAATCGGATCCCGAACACATTTCTTGCTGAGATTGACACTTTATTGCGGTCGTATATACGAGATTAGAGAAAACATTCCGCCATCCTGGCCTATATGTGTGTGTTTCTTCGGACTTTTCCCGGGCGTTACTTTTGGGCGGCGTCGCGTTCCCGTTTCAATATGTGAACTTGTTGGATTTATCGACTTGCCCTTACCTTCTCACAACTTTAGCGCACCCGTCGCGCGACTCGTATTTGCGTCACTCCTCTTCTACAAATCGCCGACCCCGGGCACGCAGAACGTCGCAGTTTGTTCCCTTTCTCCGACAAAAAGAACCGTCCTTGCGACACCGGTGCTTACACACGCGCCAATCGCCAAGCAATTGATTCTGGACAATGTTTTTCAGATTGTAAAACATGGGACGCGCGAGCGAGAGAATCTTTCGATATCGAAACGCATTTCCGAGAGGAAACAATATCTAAAGAGAACGTTACGTGTGCGCACGTAAATGTCTGCAGTGTATTGTTAAAGCGCACGTAAAAATAACAAAGAAAAGTGAGTCTAGTATTGGTTCAGTTGTAAAATTCGATAAAATAAACAAAAACATTTTAAAAAAATAATTGTTCGCTCTTATTGCTTTAGTTTTGTTAATGTTTGAAAGTGCAGTGCCGTAATTATCTGATAAATAAAATGAACACGAAAAGGATTTACATATTATATTTATCTTTTTATTTTTTTAAATTTTATTTTAAAACTATATAATTCAACAAGTAGAGATAACAATTATAATCGGCTAACACGGCGAGCTAGCGCGCGCGGAATCGAAATCGTCGAAACATAGCGAACCAGCCGGAAATCGATTACGTCTATCCAATGGCAAATAAAATAAATCGCCGATTTAAGCGCGCGTAGACGGCATGCTGCGGACGACATTAAACAGGATGACAGAACGTGCGCGCGGATGCAGATATATAAGATACATATACAGAGTCGAGCTGGCGCGCGTGACACACACACTCTCGCCCTCACATCGCACATCGTGGATAGTGTTTTCCACGGTGGTTTTGAGCATTTTTTTTTTACACGGCGCTTTCGCGACAGTTATGAAAAAAACGCCATGCGCAATCGGCGCGCATTTACCGCCCTTCGTTTCAACCCGGGGCTGGCCCGATCTACAGAAACCGCCGTTTATAAAACGCAATATCCCAGAACTTTACGAGCTTTACGCAGTGCTCAACGCGAACGTTTCCACAAGCGCGCGCTCGCTTCTAAATAATGATACAACTCGTCCGGTCAGTTGATCACGGACGCCACGTGCTCGGGGAAATCCATAAACGTTCGCTTCGCTCGACTAGATTACCGACAACGGCACTTAAATATCCCATCGAATCGTTAATTAAATGACACACGCCGATCGGTTCGGTCATGGATCACCGATCAATAAATTCTGCTCAAACACGCGCGCTCATCACCGGTGTGTGCTACTAATGAATATGCCGGCGCGTTGTTCGCGCCAAACGAGAGAACGAGCGAGCGTAGTATTTCGCGCGACAGATTCGAACGATAGTGGAATGCGCGATTTATGCGAATGTAAAATATTGGAAACAAAGACACATCTGTATATTTATCATCAGTCTATGTACAACTTGCGCTGGTCAATATATCGAATTATTCGCGTAATATATGTAATAAATGCCAACTAAAAGATGTCAATCCAAAACAATAAATTTTGGTCAACATATCAGAAGAAAGTTTGCATGCGGCTATTAGAAAAATATTTACTTTCTTCTATATATATATATATATATATATATACACATATATATGTATATGTATATAACAGTAATAATAATAAATCAAGAAAAAAATATTTTCTCGACACTCCCCGTATATTCTATCAAATGTAGGATAGACAATTTTCAATTTAAAGCAAATGATTGTCATGTTTCCAATGGATGAAAAAACGTATCAACTTATCTTAAAGTATTTATCATTCTCCATTACACATTCTTTGTGAACAAGAAAATTGAATCACCTGTTCAATCAAATGTTGTTATGAATAAGATAAAATTCACATTATCTGTGACCGCAAATATCAATAATAAGACATCCGAGACACTACGATAAATTATATATATATATATCTATAACACTTAAATGTTCTATTGGCTGAAATAATCAGTTGCAATTAAATTATGATCTTCATCAATATCGCCGGCTATTTATTTGCGAAACCGCAAACTTCATCGAACGAAAATCCCCGTTCTATCCGCAGTTTCCAATTAAATATCATCACCGGAGAGAGCGCACATCCCGAGGTGCGACAGTTGATCTTTCCATCTCTGCCTAGTCCTCTCATTCATCTAACTCTGTGGACGTGTCACTTGCAGAGATCACAGCAGGTAAACGGTGGCAAGCGATGGCGAGCCAGGGCATCGACAACGTTGGGACCTGACGACGCTATCGATCCACCGATCGTATAACTGACGGGAATCGATAACTAATACGCGAAGCCCCGTCGTCGGATGTTGCCTTGTTGATAAAGGACCGCCCTGTGAGCGCCGGCAGCGGCATCAAGGACGCCGCAGGAGGGCCGTAAGGCACGCGGGCTACCGGCACATAATTGATTGGCATTAGCGCGCCTGATTGCCGGTTCCCTCCTCCGAAATCGTCCCATGAGCTGCTTAAATACTGGCCGACGTCTCTTGACGGGCAACCGAACGAACACGTATTTGAACGGTCGCGACAGTAATCAGGCAATATGGTGCGTGCGACCAAGGAAGATCGATTGATGAGGGCTGAATTCGAGGTTCCTCTCGTCGCCTGCTTTCCTATAACGTTGACGTTGAATAATCCTATATATGCGGGCTTGTCTGTACTATCACATGGTGTCTCAGCGCGCACCGTCTGTTGTCGCTCCCTCTTATCCGTAAATATTGATTCATGCTGTAAAGGGTCTCGTCCCTTCGCTATGCGAAATCGCGATTCTCGCAAAATCGACATTTTGAGAAACTATATATAAGAAAATCGGAATCGATAGATATGTAAACTCGCGTAGTCGCCGCGGTGAAATAACAATCGATATTTTCAGTAAATTGCAGTCGCGCGCGCTTATATGCGGTTGCTTCTTATCGAGAAGTTTTTGTGTCAACCCTTTGACAAACTGCCAAAAAAATCACGCTCTCAGCCTGTCCGCAATAGCGGTGGGAATGAAAGAGCCGGAAATTAGTTCCAAACATAAGATACGGGATCTATAACTTTTTGAGGATGCAATTCTCTTTGTAAAGAGAGCGTATAATGCATTACCTAGAAAAGTGTTAAAAAGATGGAAAAAAATTTCTTGAACTTTTATACACTGAATTTTGCACGTCAAAATTCAGTGTCGATAGTATCGGATCGTTAGTTGAATAATCGCGCAAGATGTCGGAAAGATGTCAAGCATATCTCTCTTAGCAAGTGGAAAACTTCTATACCTGAAGACAATGTCTTCTCGCAAGCCAACCAATATGCTGAAGCTGCTGCGGATCCGGAAGTGCTGAGGCCAGTCGTAATGCTTTCAAGGTGAGGGCTGCCAACGCCGAGTGCAAAGCATTGAACCAGACGTTCGCCTCAGTGTTATCAGAGGCTCTCAACCAACACTCGTGCACGCCATCAGGCGAATGTAACTCCAGGATACGTCCTTCTGCAACAACAAAAAAGAAAAAAGAAGTGAAATAAATATGCTGTTTGACAGAGCGATGGATTATCGCCACTACTCTCTTTATCTTGGAATGTTTCACTGTTTCTTAAAGAAAGAACTTCTATTCCCAAAAATCTGTTTGATTTTACAATTCTATTACTTGTTGAAACATATTCTTTTTTTTAGAAATTAAGTTCCGCCAATCATGTGGAGAATTAAACTTTTCTGATGTCGCTCTTTAGTAGCTTATAAACTTTCATCTACATTAACATGAAAACTTTAATGCGTTTGACATAAATCGCGCAGGATCGGTCACGAAGGCTCAGGAATAAGTTTATAATCGTGGTATCGCCGGTTGTGGAGATTGTCTCGCTTCTCGAAATCCCACATAATTCGTCTACCTACGCTATACAGAGAGAGCTCCGGGAACCTCGCAATTTCCTGTTTGGCTAGGTTCGAGATTTATTATGCTAATACTATATAAGCCTGTTTTTCAGCGACAATAATTATGCCACTGCAGCGCATTATCGATTTTCCAGAAATGTATTGCACAAACAAGACTTTTAAGAGGTTTTAAATTTATTAATTGGAAGAAAATGTCTGGCACATACTATATAAAACTTAATTTATATCAATAATTATTGAAATTGGTACATATATTCTACTGTTGAATCTCCTAATTATACCTGGAATATGTGAGTTACAATAAACTTTACTCTCTCGTTCTCTCGTAATAGGAAATTTCAGTAAGCGCGGTGCAATTGCAGAGTTGTTTGAAATTGCAGCCATCTCTTTTCGCTCGGTGAGCTTAGACTTCACATCAAACTCATTGGCATTTCGTACAGAAACACGCGCCGACGTGCTCTTTTTCCGATTCCGTATACACATTCTAATCGCTCTCTATCGAGAAACGCGCAGAAAGTTTTGGGAGCAGCAAACTCGTGCTACGTGTGCGGAAAGGCGCGGCAGCCGTAAGAAAATATTGAATTTCCGATCAAAAGGAAATTACGCTCGAGTTAAAAGCCCCTTTATGTCACTTCCGTCTATCGGCCTTTTCTGCCTAAAAAGAAGCAAACGAGACGAATATCGCTTTTGCGAAAAGAGGACAGAAACATCGAGAAACGTAGCGTGATGTCGAAATGATAGGATCACGTGATTAATGTTTTCCCTCATCTATTTTATTGTAAAGGGAAATTTAATCGATCGAGTGCATCTCGATAGATCTTTCACGGCGGAAGACAGGAAACTAATGTATCGAAAGTTTTTGCAGAAGCTTATCGAGTCAGAAACACGATTACTTCCAACTACTACAATTAATCTTTTTTTGACGTTATAATTGCAATTAGAGTTGTGTGTGTAATTTAAAAAACTGCAATTAGTAACTTAGTAAATAGCAATTAATAATCTGTTTTAATGTTATTTAAACATCATTATTTATTAAAATTGCGTCAGTTAAAATCACGCAAAATTATTGCAACACTGCGTCGTGTAACGCATGTTAAAAAAAAGTATCAATCTCAGTGTTTTCCTTAAAAAAAAGAATTATTTATAACAGGCTGAGGCGCTAACCATCTGAATACGTTAGTCGCGCTGAATACGCTTCGTAAAAAGGATCGCGAGCCGAGGATAATTTTAAATGCGCTATGATAACAGTGCCGAGTGATAACAGCCACTCTTCAGGAAATACAGCTAACGTGAAATCGAGCAACACAGCCGAGAGAATTCTTTGCCAAAAACTACCAAGCGTGATCCTGTCTGTCTCGTTACGTATACATGAGAAGAATACTACGCGACATATGTATATATATATATATATACGAATGGCAAACTCATATTGTTTCGCAAAAGGTATAGAAAACTTTCTCTGATGTGTAACACATCCACTATTCATTTTAGATAACAATATTATATTACGTACAATATCGTACATAATATTGAAAATAATTAAAGAATATTTTTTTCTTCTTTGCAAACAATTTTCTGTATATAGACTTTTATCAGATTGTTTCAAGGCAAATATCTGCTTTTTGAAAATATATAAATGTGCATCTTTCCGTTGAGAGAAAATTTTTACACTTTCAAAATTAACGCATATAAGGTATACGTTACGCCGCGATCGCGAAACGTGCCTTCGTGCATTTTTCGTGCGCTACCGCGATAACAGATTTTCCTCGCGGTTTTTCACATTCAGTGTGCCTTCTCTCGCGCGTAAGATCTATGGAAAATCGCTTGATTTTGCGTCAACTAGTACCGCGAAGAGAACCTTTTTGCCGATTCGAGGAAAATGCAAACGAAGATTTACGCGGGGATAAAAAAGTGCAACCCCAGTAATTGTAACAAAATTCTTTGCGCTTGTGTATCAGAAAAAGGAAAAGAAAGAAATAGAAATAAATTTGTATACTTTTCTTAAAATTGTAAATGAAGAAGAATTCGTTTCAAACGTCTTTTTTTTTTTGTTTTTTTTTTGTTTTCTTAATGAATAATAAATTCGATGCAACGAACGAATATTTTGTGTTATACTTTCATTATTTCTGTTTATATTTTACTGTTTATGTTTTTTGTATTATCAATCTTCTTCTATAATTCTTCTTCGTGAATATTACGAATTCTATTCTAAATACTTTGTCTTTTTACATCAGCTTTTGCTCCGAAAGCTCCGATATTATACGCATTTTCGCCATGCACACTTGTAGAACTGCGCCTCGAGAGGGGATCTTATTTTTCCCGGAGACGAACCGCTTCTTCGTCGGCGAACAAGATTGCCGGGATCTGCGAAAAATCTGCGAGAGTCTGATTCGTTCTAAAGAGCGGAAGGGCAAGGGTGGCATTTGGGCAATAAAATGTCGAAGCGACAAAGGCAGCGAAAGGGAGGAGAACAGAGGGCTAAGAAGAACGGGATGCGCACGATGGCTCAAAGGAAATCGAAATGCGCTCGCGTCATTTCGTTACCTCGCTCTCTCTCCGTCCCTTTCCTTTTACTTCCTTTCGCTATCGCGTTTTTTCTCTTAAAAGTGCGATTTCCCTTGAACGTAATTTTCCGAACATCCGATCGACCAGATTTCGCTTTCGTTTCTTGTTTTGCGCTTCGTCTGCTGCCGCAAATCCCTCCGATTGTCAAGCTCGGCCATATGAGCGAAACAAACAAACGGAATAAAAATAGAAACAATACCCCGAAAGGATTTTATTTCTCGCATTTATATGTTATCAATTTTTTATTTCTGCTCCAACACAAAGTTATATATGCGCGACTTTTGGTACACGCTTAAATTTAATTTTTAGCCCACCAAACAAACATTTGTCTAATTAACGCACATTTTTTAAGATCTCAATAAATCTTAGTAGGAAAATAAACGATTTTTCTTTACATTGTATTTACCGTAGATTATCATATCACATTTTTCATTAGCATGTTAATAATTTTTCTTTTTTTGAAGTTACAGGATTGCATGAAAAGATAATGCGAGCGGTAATATATGCTGACGCATGTTTATTACTATTCATTTGATTTCATGCAGTGTTAATAACCGTACCGCTTATAACATCAAACGTCATCACATGATACGAAGTAATGTGCGCGACCGTGCCCGGTTACATTCTATAACGTTCAATCAACGGAATCCTACATACTTATTAACGGCATTGTCGCCGGAATGGCACGTTTCCTGTTAATTACCACTGCGGCAACTAATTATCATCCGCCATGACATAACACTCATCATGTTACGGTGTTCAATGTTGTAAATATTGTCAATCATTCTATTTATCTGTCGCATTGGTACGTAAAGTGTTTTTTGCTCGTGAAAAAATACTCCGTCATCTTACATTCTTCAAGAATTGTGTGGGATTAATAAAACTTTGTAATAAAAATTAAATTCGTGATAATCGCTTGTAATAAATCTCAAAATTAACAAAAACAAAATAAACATAATAGTATACAAATCATTGTACGTAACGTACAAGTGTACTTTATAGAGCAAAAAACGATACAGGATAAAAATTCTTTTCTCGATTTAATATTTCAAGAAACTTGAAAAAATATTTAAAATTACTCTTATTTTTACGAAAAAAAATCCACTCATTTAAGATGTAGTTTCTTAAATACAAAGTCGAGTTGAAAACAAGAGACAGAGTTTATTTCGCCTTTTTCTCCCAACATCCCGGTATTCTTTATTTCCGCATACTCCGTCATCAAAAATACACTCATTCAGTGAATTTTTGATGGTCCGCTCTAAGTCTACAGAGACACAACTTCTCCGTTGCTTCAACCAAAACAGCGGAAGCGGCTTCGATTTTCTCTAGGAAGAAAAGGATCCACCGCTTTAAAGTTTGATGGGCCATCTGGGAGCAGCGGCCGACAACGTCGCCAACAACAACGACGAAGACGAAGATGGCATACTCCAGCAGGCTGTTCCGGGTCTCTTTATGCGCGCTTAATGCATTTTTGAAGGTTGGAATATCATAAAGACGAGCCTGTAATAAACTGCGCGACGGTGGCGCAAACTCATCCCCAATAACCAACCCCTGCCTTCGTCGTCCGGCGTTCGCTTCCTCGGCGTCTCGCATCGCATGCTCCAGTGTCTACGTGCCGGGAAGGTTCCGAAGGGGTTTGAGAGAAGAGAGAAGGGATAGAGAGCGATTGTGGAGGGTGGCTGCTGGCTGTGTTATAAAGAGGAGTACCCCAGAAGGGGATTTTCAAGAGGGTGAGCGAGATGTTAACAGCCAGACAGTATTGTCGTCAAGCCACACCCGCGTTTTCTAATCAGAGGTACTCATTCCCTTGTGAGTCCGCTCCTGTTGATCCCCCACGATACCGGAGAATAAGCAATCAAAAATATTAAAATGTTCCGTGCGCGGGTGCCTGTGTCAGCTTTTTTAAAAAGATTGAAAAACGCGTTCGTATCTTCTTCAAGTACCTCAGACAAAATAAAGAGAGAATGATGCGAACTTGTGATTAATTTATCAATTATTTCATAAGCAATAAAACTATTACGTTCTTGTGTGTGTACATATTCATATGCTAATAAAAATATTCTCTTAAAACCAGTTTCTTGCGCTCTAGAATAATTAAATTTAATTTCACTCTCTGTTCTAACAAAACAATTCCCTCAAAATATTTCACCAAAGCCACATGTCCGTAGTGCGAGCGGAATAGGATCTTATAACGTGAATCAAGTCTTAAGATCCTTACGTCTTAACGCCCTCGCGTCGCGAACTATTTCCTCGGTACGATTATTCATTAAGAGAGACAACGGCGGCATATTACACGACTGTGTAATGCCGAGACGACACGACGAGCGAGTTACAGCGCGAATCCAGCCACGATGTCGGCACCGGCTGGCGTTTCCTTACTCTCACGGTTGAGGGCCGCTGTGTGCTGATGCAATGGCGGCTGCTTCTTAGACTGAAACTGCGTCAGACAAGCGCTACATCTCGATTCTTCATGTCGTTTGCATTTAGGACGATACAAACGATTCCGAGAAAGGCGGAATGACGACAACAAGGAACGCCGACCACGATAATCTGCTTCTTGAACTTCTCGCTCGACGCGGGAACAATCGGTTTGAACGGTGGAACTTAGATTGTGAGAGTAAGCTGATGTTACGGAAATTGAACTCCAGAAGAAGGATGCGTATTCTGAGAGAACGCCGCGACCGTGTAATCGGGCACACCGCGTATTCCTTGTTAATTAAGGAAACTGATGGTGTTTCGCAGCAAAACAGGGAATTAATTAATTATAATTTATAATATAAAAGAAAGTTTGTCGCGCGTGTATGTGTTTGCACATGTTATTAAATTCAATTGGCAAACTTGGAAAGACCAAAGAGAAAATCATGGAGTCTTGTGACAATATGTACTAAATAAAAATCTTTGATAAGTAATTTTATAATTTTTTTTATTATATTAATGTCAATAATATTTAATGTTATGGCTCTGACATTTTAACAGCTAAGCTTCTTGATCAATTCGGTTAAAATGTCGGTGACATTATTGAATCTGAAAGAATTAAAACACTCTTCTCCGGTAAGCCTAAGCAACGCTTTGCTTAATCTCAAGGTGGCGGTCGCACTCGGTGAACCTTCTTCCCGCGATGATGACGTCGTTTAATTAGAATAGTCCGGGGTAATTAAAGGGATTACCAGAAAAGTCCGACAGAAAAGATTCCAAGTACGCCGCAAAGCGGTCGACTCTCCGCTTCCGATTTCGAATCGCACAACTTTTCTCCTGAAGCATTCCAGAATTTTCCCCTCTCGCAAATGTTTTAATCTATCACTCTCTCGCAAGGATATATTTTCTGCTTTCAATTTGTTGTACAAATTATACGTAAAAGATTAAATTTCATGCGTTTTTATATATGAAAAACATTATATTATTGTGATTTCCTCTTTATACACACGTGGTTATTACACACGTTTATTTTAACGAACACTCATTAGACGTGGAGTAGTAACTGAAACAGTATAAAACTCAACACACATCTTCTTGAGTGTGGCAGCAGCCTTGAGTTTTTCCGCTGAATTAATTTTGAGCAATGTCGGCGGCATTCGTAACTCGCTCTACGAAAATATACATTAACATAACTCCACTGAATCTCCGCTGCACTGTGAAGCGCATCCGCAAATTCGGTAAACTAAACAGAAGGATAGTATAGTTCTCGTTTCTCTGCGGAATCTTACACCTAACTTAATTCTCGCCAAGCGAGATATTCGTAAACTTCTAATTAATGTAAAGTGATAAAATAATGAAGATGAGATGCGCGGTGTTGATCGTAGTCGGAGATGCGTCTTTGGTGCGTGGAGATGAGGCCGACCGCGACATTAATTAATTTTATGCTGTTTTTCACCGACGGAGACGATGCTTTTATGACCCTATGTAGCTGCCGGAATTAACCGCAAGATGCTCGAACGAGGACACAATGTGATCGCGAAAAATGGAAATTAAAATTACATGTGCTCTTGACACTTTGTCTATCCATTTATTTATTTAAAAAAGTGTGACAAAATTGAAAGGTACAGATTTATTTAAGAGAGAACATTTTATTTACAATGCATGTATGATATTAGTAGAGATTTTATGTACATATACGTTTCGTGTTAATTATAAGCGATTCTTCACAAGTCACTCATTTACGTTAATTAATTTTACGTTAATTAATTTACTTCTGCGTTGTCTTCTGAAATTCTGCTTAGTCACGAAGAAGTAGACACAAAAGCATTTTTGTGCACACAACGTGCAAAACATGTGAAATAAAATACGACGCAAAGACGCGAAGAGTAAGGACGAGTAACTGCGGAAAAGAGACACCAGACGAAATGACAAAGTGCGGGAAAGAAAGAAAAGAAGGAAGAGAAAGGGTGGATTGGCTGGCAGGACGAGAAACAGTAAAAATTTGCATCACAATCGTGGATAGAAATAATTACGCGAGAAGCGCGCGCACAAATGGAAAGGATGGCGCAGATGCGAATGCAGATGCAAGGGAGAAGGCGCGTCGGGGGGAAATAGAGGAAACGGCTAGCCGGAAACACGACTAGAAATTCAGATACGAGGTATACTGAGAAAGGAAAAAAGCAACGAGAAAAATTCAAAAGAGGAGAAGCCGAATCTCCTGTTTACATAGAATAGAAAGATAGAGAGAAAGAGGAAGCTGAAAAACGGGAGGGAAAGGGAAGAGGAAGAGACGCAGAAAGAGAGAAAGAGAGAAGGAGATGGGATGAAGAGAAGGCTTGGAATATCGCACCGGAAGTGGACATCCCGGCAGTGCAACAGCAGGATAAATAACTGCAATCCGACGCGGATAAATCAAACAAAAGAATAGAGATCGCCAATGCAAGTTAAAATACAGGCTGATTCACAGAAGGTTGTAAAAAGAACTCTAGTATAGTAATCTACATTGTTTCAACGATATGTAATTCATCTTAGAAAAAACAGTAAGTCACAAAACATGAGTATCTTGTGCGCGGGATTCGTGCGAAGACGTGCGAAGACGTGTTTGCCTAGTGATGAGAAAAAAATAGAAAAGAACGAACGCTTTTCTGAAGAATTGACGTTGTTTTAAAAGGTAAGAAAAAGCCTGAGATTAGTATAGCAGATATTGCTATTGACGTTCGATTGTGCACTTTTATAAGAGCTTTCGAATTTTGAACGTGACCCGCATTTTGAGAACAATACAAGCAAAGCACTTTCCTGTAATCCAGGAATTCACATTTTTCTAGATACAGTTAAAAAGAGCAATATTTGTGTTAAACTCTACAATTAGTTTAGGTAAAGTTTATATGAATTTTTAATCTACACACAAAAACACACAATTGTTTATGTAATAATCCAAATAAAATAATCTGGTCGATAATTCTATCATGCAGGTGAATATATTTGACCAATATTTCAAAGTGGAATACATTTAAGCAGTTAAACCTGAATTTATACATCTTTATTTGGGAGCTGTTATCCCCGAGATTCGCGGTCTACTGAGAGATAATGGTGACAGAACGGGACAATTTAAGTCAACCAAACTCATTTCGCTACAAAATTGTATCCCTTAATGTGATAATATGTCGACAAGAAATTATCTCTGATTTACTTTTTATCTGAATCGGCACGAATTATAAAAAGACTAAACCTTAATCATTTGAAATTTTTAAATTATTAATAATTTATAAAAGAAGTGTGAGTTTTAATGTTTTGTTATTTAAATTATTTCTTTTTCGTTAAACGGACCGTTTCTTAATTTGCGAAATCTAATATTTAAACCGGTGTAAAAGTTTGGTGGCTTTTTCCGCGCGCCGCACACACACTTTACATTCTTGTTCCAATATTCGGCCGTGCGAAAATTCAAACCACCCGCCAACAGTATGGCAGCGATAACGCGCGAAAGCCGATATCGCTCCGCGGTGGATCGTTCGCTGACCCGGCGGATATTATCATTGGTGCATCGCGGTGCACGTGAAGTTTGTTTGATTTGTTTCGCGTGGGTGAAATTATCGGCATGCGTATGAATCGGCCCGAACATGTCGATAAAACGACGTCTGTACAACACGTCTGACCAGCTTTGTTTCGTCAGAATGAACAAATTGATAAAAAAGCTTTCCCGGATAATACGAACAAGAAAAATGATAACGTTGGAGAATTTCGAGGGAAATAAATATCTCTACATGCATAAAGCGCAAAATACGCATATACCAAAATATGAATCAGTTTGTCAAATGAGGGACGGACGGTCAGGATAGAGAAATTAATGCAAGATGTAATTCACTTTTATTTGACATCGGGCCGGTTTTGATACACTTTTTCCAATACTGTTTTTACAGAGATTCTCTATGCGATCCAATTTGCCCGGCTGACAGAATAGCAATTTGGCGTGATATATCTATTTCATAATATTCACGAGACGGTTTTTCCGCGGCTGCGATAATTTAGTTTTGCACCGTTGGACTACAAAAAAGCCATCTCCGGCCTGCAAATAAAGCGCGCAAGCGTGGAATACAACAATGGTCGCGTTGCACAATGAAAACTGCCGTCATTCCCGGTTTCCTCTTCTCACCGAAACGTTCGACTTGCAAGAAATTCCGAACCGAAGTGGTTTTCTACATTTTCAAATGTTTGCGCGAGTTGCTTGTTAAAATAAAACAGCGTCCAATCCCCTCCTCTATATATTTCTTTGCACACACTAAATTAAAGCTGGTATATATATGCGGTTTACTTTTGTGATCACGCGATACACAGAGCAATCTTAAATTTCATTAAAATCCATATAGATTACAAAGAGAAAGAGAATGTGTGAGTGCACGTGAGTTTCCGATATTTTCGGCATCGCCAGAAAATGGCGGATGCGGACGACCATAGGTGTTTTAATCGAATTACAGTAAGTAGGACGCGCGGGTATATGCAACATTACGCAGTCATGTGCGACTCGTCGTGCTAATGGAGACCAAGAGCTTAGAGTAACCCTAGAGAATAATAGATAGATAAGCGCTCTTGGTGATTATTGATAGAGTATATAAACCGTTTCCGAGCTCCGGAAACAGGGACGGATACATGCTGCATTTACATTCGTAAATGTTATATTTATGCCACTACATATTATGCTAAACGTCGAGTTAAATTATTTAACGTGCTATATTGTAAAATATATAAATATATAATATGTTTATCAGAAATATAAAAGGTAAACTGGCTTTACATGCATTTTCTCTTCGGTTTGATGAGTTAATTCATCAATATTTTCATTAAAGAGACTCTGTGTATGTGCGGAGAGCGTACAAGTTGTCAAAGAGGGTATCGGAAAACTTTGAGTTCCGTTTCTCCTCACGAGCAGCGAGACGCGATTCGATACGAGAGGGACAGAAGCGAGTAACGAGCGCATTGACAAAATATTTACCCTTCCTCCGACGACGACGACGACGACGGGAAACGAACAAACGGAGGTGCGCGGAAAAAAAAGCATCGTTCGATGCTTCGCTCGTATTTCAACGTAAACCGCCGGCGCGTTTGATACGCAAATTCGCGTACTTTCAAATGCTCGCTGTATCGATCGACGTTCTATCGAACTCCTTTGAGGGCAAACGGGGGTAAACGTCGGAAACTTTACGGGAATACGTTACTCCCCTTTTCCTCGCGCGAGCTTCCGTCGATAAAACCGGCTTACGCTAAACATTTCCGCCGAAGAATCATTTCGTTCTTCCGCTCTTTTTACGATCGCAACAGCGGAGGCAGAGAGAAGAAGAAAGAAGTAGAGAGAGTGAGGAAAAGAGAGAAACTACAATTGCGATCGATAAGACGAAAGTGTCATTTTTGTTGTGGAAAACTAATTCAAAAATCATTCTGCATGTATGAAAGTTGATAATAGTAAAATACGAATTTTCAGTTAAATCTATAAAACCTACATGTATGTATTTTTAATATAATTTATGCGTTCAATATCTCTCTTTCGTTGCACAAGTATTAAAAACCAATTTTGAAGTATTTCACTCTCTTTGTCGATAATATTCCATGTTACTGTAACTGATCCAACTACGATCGCAAATTTATGTACCAAAACGCTGAAATATAATATTTTATTCTATTGCAAATATAAATTAGTTTTATTTTATTTTTACTTGAATTAAAAACCCGATAGGTTCGTTAAAAATTTTATTTTCAAACTTCTTTCAACAATCGATATTCTTTCTCTTCGTTTTCCATTATTCCTCCTTTTCCAACTCCGGTATGATGCGATCGACTAAAAAAAAAAAACTGATGAACAATTTCTGTTGAAATCTCATCTCACAGGCACAAGCCACATGGTCGTCAGGACATCGATTACACTTCCTCGCAAACAGTTCTCGCCGCAATAACGTCGTCTTTCGAAAACTCGCGTTAGCATTTCCGATCGAGTTTCCGCGCCAGATGTCAAAGGAAGGTAGCGTGGGGCTGTCCCACCACTACCAACCCGTTTTCCCTCTCTCTCAATCCTAGAGGAAGTCAATTGGAATCGGCCCCAGGGGTGCACGTGGCATTGGGTTGGCATTTCGAAGATAATTAGGCGCACGAGCTAATAACGGGACGCGAGTCGAGCGCGGAAAACAATACCAGATGTCGTCGTGTTTATGGAAATTCATGTTAGGTCGGATGGCGCGTTAGGGTCGAGATAACGCTTGCAAATCGCATTACATCGAACTCTACACTAGTCACCTAGTATAGAATCATATATATGTGCATTCAGTGTGTGAAATATATATGTAAGTGTGTGTACATATCTATATACATATATATATATATATATATGTATTATATTATATATATGTGGATGTGACCTCTCTAGAGTGAACGCCAGAGCGTCATAACTAACCTATAGCATGTCATCGGCATTGCGCATTTATGTACGTTCGAGATTCCTCAATATACCGAAGAGATATACATAGAGATATGTAATGTTGAAGTTATATGTATGTGTATCTATATTATATATATCATAGATGATGTTACGCGGATATTCGAGTGAATACCCGTATTTTCCAAGGACCCGTATGCTATGAGCGTCCAAGTACCACTTTGCACTCGGTACTTGTATATCGCTTGTTCAAATATCTGTACTGTATGTTTTCATCGTATTTGTCCACAATATAGCAATTGCACAAGTGATGAACAGCAATGCACTAAAGGATCAGCACCTTCTGAACATTAAACCTAGTGTTCGGATTCAAAGCCAGTGAGCATGAGATGCATTCGCGCGAATTATGCCGATCTTCACGGAGCGTCTCCTTGAATAATAATCGTAGGTGACGACCGATGTGACTGCTCTATACAAAGACAGTCTCGATAGGAAATTTCTGTGTGAATCTGACGACTAACCACGATCGTGCGCACTCGAGGAAGGTTTACTATGTAAACACGATGCCGACGCCAACATGGTGCGTCATTAGTGGTCGCGTACAAACGCGATCCTCTCACTGGACTTTCCTTCTCCATAATCTTGTTCTCTCGAAGGATCTATTCTCCGATCGTAAATACACGCGTGTCTTATGTCGGACTCGCAAGGATATGAAAC
>QVOB01010572.1:0-13390 GCA_014839585.1 Pseudomyrmex concolor | reverse complement strand
ACACACACACACACACACACACACACACACACACACACACACACACACACACACACACACACACACATATATATATATATATATATAATCGAGACCAACCAACCAGTCAGTCAGTCAGCAGCCGCCGCCATCATGCCTGTCGGGGATTTGATTTTAATTTCGTTCAGAGCCGCCAAAGTTTCGCTTTTTTATTCGAGCCGCGTTCGTTCTTTCGCTATTGTTTTTCGCGTGAAACAGAAAGAGAAACTTTGACGTGGAAAATGCCGGAGCGTAAGAGCTAAAGAAAAAGAAAACGACAAGAACACACGAAAACAAAAAATACTCCCAGTAGGTGGAACTTGATGTGTGTTGTGATGTGACGGGGAATGGATTTACACACTGTACACGTATAAATGCACGCGCATATTTTCCGTTCACGAATCTCTCCTTCTTTCTGTCTCTTTCTTTCTCTACATGAGTAGCAATGCTGAAATTTCGGCGTCATAAATTCCGTGGAAAAGCTGGTTTTTGATAGGAAAATTCGAAGGCTTCCTCGGAATACGGCGACATATATATCGTTTTTCTCTTGACTAGACTGTTGCATCGTTTTCTGCGCATACACGTCGATACTATATTTGAAATTAAGATGCGGCATTTTACAGACCAAGATTTTCCGCATTTCGTGTTTTTATCATCGTGTTCCCGCAATGATGCAACACTTGGATGAATTTTTGTTTTTTGTTGTATCGAAAGATTTTAATTCTAGTCTAGTAGTTAGAATACTTGTTGATTTAAAATATCAGGATTTGCATATTGGGCAATAAAATGGGCTGGAAAATTGTATTTCTTTTTCTCTTGCGCAATAAAAGTAAAATTTTAGCAAGCGGAACCGATAAAGTGTCATTAATTTGATGACGTTGACTGGTTTTTCTCGAACAGAAAAATTGGACATTGGCAAAATCGCGAATGAAAGCGCGGTGAGAATAAAATTCGCGCTCGAAATAAGAAAGAATTACTCGAGCTTTACATCGCGAACGACGTCGATTGTTATGGAAATTCCACGAGACCGGAATTAATCTCTAGAACGCGGCGCTCATGTTTAGTCGCGAAATTCAGTACAATTTCGCGACTTGCATTGCATCGTTTGTCATCAAAAAAATTGCGCGTAGTATTCTACTACGATAGTATTCTACTTGTCAAGAAATTCGATATAGCAATTTCTCATAAGCTCCGAAAAAAGAGAATTTTTACAAGAGCTATACGTATGTAAACAATGAAAATATTGTTATAAATCCGATGATGAGATAACTGAACAGTAAAAAGAAAGGTTTTAGATAATGTACGCAGTCAGCTCTCTCTCTCTCTCTCTCTCTTTCTCTTTTTCTCGCGAGATGTGAATACATATACTTCGCAAGTGAAAACGCTCCGAAAATGACGATAAAGCGGTGTTATCACTCGCGTAATTTCGACTCCGCTGTTCCGCAAACGCGACCGCGCGCGCGGAAGAAAATACGATCACAATTTTGGAAACGAAAATGCACATATTTATTTTAACATTTCATGCGTCCATTGTTCGTGCCTGAAAAATGTACGGTTTTCGTTGTTGCGATAAAGCTCTGCCGGACCAGTTTGGCGGCGCCCGTGTTTAAAATCTCGTAAACAGCACGAGCTGTTGGTTATGTGAAACGATAAAACAAAAATGCGCCGCGACCGCAATTTTGCATCGTGAGCGTAAAAAAAAAAGATTGAAAAACGCAGGGATGTTATGAAATCGTTTATCTTCCACTTTTAGATGTTGTGATTTGTTCTGATTGTGTTATAACAGAATAACAACATCTAACCTAACATCAGCGGAAAAAACGAGATTTGTTTTAAGTAACATAAAAAAAGTCATATATTTTTTTCATTCTGTGATTAGAAGTTTCTTCAGCGCACAATCCAAGGAAAATCAATATTTATATATTTGAAATTTTAAAACTTACACAGACAAGCTGTTGTGCGATTGTTTTGGATTTATTATATTTACAAACACGAGCATTGTAGGAAAACTTCAATCAAGTAATTAACTCTATCGGAGACAATAATTGCTATTCGCATTTGCAGGATGGCGTGAGTCTGCTGCAATTCACGCCGACAGTAGAAGACGAAGGGAAGTTCCTAGTGTGTCGTGCCGAGAATCCGAAGCTGCCGGAAGCCGGTATCGAGGATCGATGGAAGCTGAAAGTGCACTGTAAGTAGTGGCCGATGATGTGCTTCGATAATAGAGCCGGTGACTCGCATGTTTGCGAAAACGTGATGTTGCATTACGACATACAAGTACATACGACGTTCTCGTGCAAGATTTATATCGCGAGTTCACAGTAAAATGTACAAAACATTCTCGCAATCCCCCCAGATTTTCCTGGATAATGAATCCATTACGCGGTAACATTATTTTCAGCGCAAGCTAATAAATATCTCCCTTTGTGCAGATTATATTAATATTTATAGTAATATCCGTTAAAAAATTTTCAATTAAAATTTAATCTCTATTTTATTTAAAAAAATTGATGAAATTAAAGTACTCTCTGTATATTACCGATAGAGTTCGATATTTGGAAAATTCTGCGCGAATAAACACTGTATTTGATCTACAACGCAAATACTTGGCGCAAGAGAGACTGTGCGCTTTTTTTTTTTTCCGAAATACCGATCAGCGTAACGATTTCCTTGCTGATCGCCATACTCGTAGGAAAGAATGAATCCGATTATTTCGATAAATTCCGGAAAGCCAGCGTGGAAGCGGGATCTGCTTCCAGGACAAAGGCTGCAGGCAGGCGATCGGAATTTCATTCAAACGCGTTCGAATAACGGACGAACCCCCCATACGATCGCGCTCAGACAAGAACGATCCTCGTAAGTCTCTCGGTCGTCTTTAGAGGAAAATTTCTCCTACGACGATATCTCTATCTCTCTCTGTTCTTCTTTTCGAAGCGAGGAAGTTAAATATTCCAAACTCGGAGGAATCAAACGATGATAGATTGTTTATTATAAATATTTATGGCATCTTAATAATGCATTTTAAAAAGAACATACGTTCCGTGATATATTTTTTTAAAAATATTATATAATTCTTTTTCGCACACAGCCTGTATACGATATTTTTATTTTTAAAATGTTTTAATATTGCTTTTTTTACATTTTTGGCGCGCAAATAATTAGTTTGACAACTGTTTGTTTACTTAGTCGATAACAAATTAAACAAATTAAGTGTTGCTAGGTCAGCGGTAATGTACAATTTGCTAAATATATATTTATCTGCCGTGCACTATCGCACCGTAAAACAACTTTGCAAAGAAATATTACATATGCATTTCAAAATTGGTTGAATCAACCGCATCTCATGGGAAAATAACGCATTTCGCGATACCAAAATCACCGGCGTTAACCTGTCGAAAAATAAACTTCGTGTATAATTAGCCAACAAATTTAAATATCCGCGGTAGTCGGGGAGTGCGATAACAGCTTCATTAGCCGCTAAAAAGTTAGTTGGGTTATCAGGTACACCGTAGAACAGCAAACCGTGCTGTAAACGTTATTAAACGTTAATAAACGTTAAGCGGTATTACAGAGAATATGACGCAATAAACGCGTAAATATGCAGTAAATATGTTGTACAATGAGCTAAAGCACATATAATATTAAATAATTAGCGGAATTCTGTTGCTGCAAATTTATATGATAAATAAAATATAAATGTAAGCTCGAAATATATAATAAACAAATATTCAACATATTTCTATAAACAAAAAAATATATTTTAACAATACAATGCTTTTGTCATAAATTTCCAGACTTTTTGAACTTATATCGATAGAATCTCGTATTTAAAAAAAAAATATCGATGTTTCTCGAAAAGCATCGACTCTAGTAGGCACTCGTATCGCCGACTCTGTACGTAACAGCCGCCCTTTCCTTGCGATACGAATTAGAGCAGCCGGGACTCAACTTTGCACAGTGTAATTGCTTGCCTTGACCACGCGGCGTGGAAGTAAACAGCCGGAAATAACCGTGCGCGGGTAATGCTTTCGCCATATGAAAACGTTGCCGGATCGCCAATACCGGCGTTAATAAAGCCAATAATGAAATACGAGAATTGAGAACATCGTGCAATTAACATTTTTTTTTTGTTTTTGGAGATCCGCTGGAACTTCCATTTAGCAAGACGATCAATCTTAGAGAAACAAAAGCTGTTTGTCATTTTGAACTTAATTGCTATTTAAATATGTTTTATTGTTGTAATATTTTATTTAGAAGTAATAAGATAAGCGAAAATTACGTGAACAGTAATTGCGCGCAATTAAAATTGCGAAATTAGTAATCGTTAAATGAAATAATCGGGACATTTGTGCGTTAATTTATCGTCAAATTTGTTTTCTGAAGATTAACGTGTATATTAATAAAACATGCTCTAGTCGCGCAAGGAGAATCATCATTGAACGCTTTTTGAGCTGTGGTACCATTTGGATTGGTTCTAGGCGCGAATGTAAAGAGAAGTTAATTCGATAAGCTTGCGTAAGTAATATACGGATGCGCAGCGTAGGCGAGAGCGCGCGGTACGTATGTGATCGACATACGTAAAGAGTAAATTAAAAGAAAAGAAAAATGAAAAAGATCAGTAAGACTTTTATTTTTATGGAAGTCGTTACAAGAGTTTACAAGTTTTTAGGTAAACATAAAATTTATATTAGAATTGCATTATTATAATTTATTTTTTAATATAAAATTTCGCTTACTGTTCATACGTAAGAAAATTGTTTTTTAGAAGACTCATGCATCGTCATTCTCTCCTATGATTCAATATCCTTCTCATCACAGTTCGGTTCTCCTTTACTGCAAAATTACATCGTCGTCTAATCGGCCGCTACTCGGTTTTGCGTAACGTATCCGCGGAATCAAGAACGTCTGCTCACGCTCGAGCCGCAGAGATACGAGAGCTATCGTTATCCGTTTATTTACGGCTGCGCCCGTCCGATCAACCGTCCGCCACACGGCGCATCCGGTATTATCCTCGCGTCCAAGCGGTATATGCGGATATTGGCATTAGTCCGATGGTTAATCTGCCGAGCGCGATACAGTCACGAGGAATTCCCGGCTGCAGAATCTCGATTGCTCGACTAGCGTGAGAGTCGATGTATCAAGCGAAAATATCTCTCAACTCGTAATCGCACGATTCCAATCGTTTTTTAGTTAAATCTCTTTCAAAAAGTAAAAAAATTTTGTTTTAATAATTGCATTAGAAAAAGTTCTCTTCGAGAATTTTTACACTATAAATAGATAAAAATATTTTTCGTTTCTTTATATATTTTTTAAGAGAAACAAACACAACGCTCAATAGGACGCTTGTTTTATATGTGAACTCGTGACAGTATTATTCGCGGCGACATTTTCATAGCAAGTAGGAATATTGTCAATGCACGTGACGTATGCAACCGAATGCGTGATTCCTCTCTTGTTTCTTCTCTCAGAAACTGATATTCGCTGGTAAACTACGCTTGACAGCTACCATAGCCATGGGAGAAGTCAGTTCTGCACGCCGAATTGTAACATTACCATTCTTTCGCATGCACTTCCGATCGCGAATTTGCCTATATCATATAACATACTTTTGCGGTGAATTTTTCTATTTGTTCCGCTTGTAAAATAAGTTTATCTCCGAGTGGTTATGAGCGATGAAATAAAATTCATTCTCGGCGGCAATGGTCGAGGTTTCCTCTCGTTATAACTTTGCGTCAACGATGCGAAATGCCGCAGCGAAATGAAATTTGATTTGACCTCTTGGCCTTCTCGTTTATCAAATTTTGTTTTTTCGTGGATTTCAATCTTTGGCGGCAAGTAGGACGTTGTCCTTAAATAAATAACAGTCCGGAGAATGCGTGGTTTTAAAACATTTTTTGGAAAAATATTATTACGTTAAGGTGCACACATGCAACTCGCGCTTGATTTCTCTACGTAAATGATGGCCAACTAAAATTCATTGAAAAAAGAAAGAGAAATAGTGCGCAAAACAGGAAGTTACTCTTTATCGCAATATAAATTATAATATAAATTATAGTCGGTATTTAAGCATATCGCAGTAGGAGCATTCGAATATAGAGTTCACCGATCTGGATAATAACTTTGGACCAATTCCAAACGACGAACTCTCGTGTATCGAAGAACGTGAATAGCAATTACGGCTGTATATATATATAACGGGCACATCGTTGAATATCGCGCGTATAATATTATAATATAAAATAAGCACTTGCGTATATGAACCACACTATTACGTGCGTTACACACGTCAAGTATCGGTCTCAATGACCTCTTGTGATAATGCACGAGAAACACACATAGTAATAATTGTAGCAAAATTTGTTGTTTAAATATATTATATAGTTAGCAAAACTAATATTTCTCGACGTCTCACATCGCGAAACAAAACGCGATTATATCGCGAAATAAAAATAAAATCTTAACGGAATGCAAATTAAACGAGAAGAAAATGATTAAGTAAAATATACATACAATTTGAATAATGATTATAATTTACAAATAAGCGATGTACATCGGATGTCGCTTTCGAACAAAAAAAAAAACATTTGTTTTCATGCAGACCGCGGCCATTGAATTTGCAAGATCAAAAGAGCACGCGAACACGCCACAATTACAATAAAAGCGTAGTTCGTGTCATCTGCAATTCAATAGCTCAAACTGTTTGCGAAAAACGGTCAGTTTTGATCAACAATTGATTTGCGCTTTGTATAAAATTACGACAAAATGGTAAAATCAATTATCCTGTCACAAAGCTCGCGGCAAAATTTTCACAACTGCATTTGACCGATATTCAATTAACGAAACGAGTGAAAAATCGGACAATTTTCCAAAAAGAGAAGACTTCCGTAGTCGAACTATTCGTATAATCAATGTGGCAATCGCATTTCCAGCTCATCGATGTGTTCTGGATTCGATTGGCTTTATACGCGTTTGATCGTGTTCTGCGGATATTGTCGTTTCATGTCGATAGTGTCTTTGTCACAATAGAAAATGTTATATATACGCGTATATATAAAAACAAATATAAAATTTCAATATATTGTAAATTGCAATATAAATCTTTTTTAAAAAAAAAACAAAAAGGCTAATCGATAAATCTCGGAAATATTACATTGAGAACAAATATACCTAGTTTTTATTTGCGCTGGTAAACTGGAAAAGAAAGCAAAAAAATAATATTTAACAAACACTTTTTGTGTTCAGGTTACGCTAATATCGATATTTGATGATGTTCTCAGACGCCCGCGTACAGAAAAATTTGATAGTATCGATGCGCATTTTTCAAGTGCAACGTAACTAATGATACCGATAGCCGAGGCGCTCTTGAATATCGTCACGCTCGTATAGCCCGCGTGTAACCTGCCCGCAAAATCGTTCATCGGGAAAATGGACGGCCATTATTGTAATAAAGCATCCTATAACTGCGCAGTCTATCCTACGTAATGGTACAACGACGAATCTATCACTGTCAGGCTCGGAGTCGGCGCGGCAGTAGTAACGGCGCGTACTTCGTCAGACGCAGTCTCCCGGTCGCTCGAATTTGCGCTGTAACACGCCATAACGCGCATATAATAGAAGTCCGTGGGAAATTAATGGAAAGATATATGTTTGTCATCTGTAATCGGTTAGCGAGAGGTAAAACATGACATTCAAGGAATTTATAATTATTTTCAAGTTTTCTCAAAAGTTAAGATATGTGTCAAATTTAATATTATAGTACACAGAAAAACAATAACATTCAGAAAAAAACATTGCAGCTGTAACGTTATAAATTTAGCAATTAAATATCCGGCGAAGTTATCGGTGCGTTGCTAGAATATGTCGGAGTGAGGGACAGAAAGAGAAACAATTTTAAAACAAAAGAAGGGTTAGATGGGCGGCATTGCCCACCTGTGGCTAACTATGAGCTATTTGTTGTTCGACGAGCTTTCTGTGTTTCCGTGCTTCTATCTAATCGGATAATTTAATACAGAACTTGTGTCATACGCGCGAAATTTTAAGCGGGCGAGTCTACAATCGATCTACGTATGAACCGCGCTGCAACGAGAGTATTATTTATAACTTAAATAACTGATTGCACGGAAAAAAAAGTTAGCTGTCACAGCTAAAAATTAGGTTTGGCTCCTAAATTTCGGTAGTATTATATGGACACCTAAGCTCTTAGCTATGAGATCTACTTTTCGTATCTAAAAGACCTGCAACTGTGGTATACAAAAGTTTAGCTGCAATGTATACAACAAAGAATAGCTATAGCAGCATGCAGTGACAACAATTAGTTGTGACGTGCACCTTATTTAGCTGTAATAGCTATAAATTAGATATCATAGCTAATAATTTTTGCTGTGCTAAGAAATTTATGATGAAACGGCTTTATGAAAGAAAGCAAAACGCCTGAGATTGGACCTTGAAGAAGAGAAAAGAAGAAAGGTCGTCGGCAAGCGTCGTCCGTGTAACGTGGTTAACGATCTGTTCGGTTGCGCGACGACGAGAATCGCCGTTCGGGGCGAAATGCGGAGCGAATAGCGCGTGTTCATTTACCGGAAAGCTATTTCCCGCCCGCCCATTACCGGACGATCCGTATCGGTGCGCAACCGCACGAACGTGTGTTCACAATTGCGAGCACGCACGCGTGCACATACGCTCTCCATGTAAGTGAACGTTACTTAAAGAGCGAGTCTGCACATAGTGAGCATTACAACGATCGTTATCGCGAGAGTGAATCATTCCGAACGAAACGTCAATCGTACTTGAGCAATACTTCGGGACAAAAATAATTACCGCGTGAATGACAAGAAAAAAACGATTTTATCATTCGCACGATAAAATTTCCGAGATAAAATCTCCCCACCGCGTGGATTAACAGCAAAGAAATATCCACGGCGAGTTTCGTTGAACGAAGTAAAAGCAAAAACGTGCATGGTCTCGGGAGCTGTCAGTGGAAAATCGATTAAGCGAAATGAATCTTGCAAAGAGTATAAAAAACAGTTTTTTCCGGCCGGCAAAAATGATTTCTCGACCGGCCTTCTCTCGCTCTACACGCTCCCCTCCAGTATGGTGCTTCTCACAAATCATAGCTCGCGATAAATGTTCGCGACCAGTCGTCCTGTGCGATTATTTATCTCCGTAAAAGAGGAGAGCTCGTTTTACTGCGCAACTCTTATATGCTCTTACTTGACTGTGATGTGAAATAATGTATAGCATATAGACATATATAAATATATAAAATATTCAGCTATATATTCTTAATTTTGTTACACATCTTAATTGATCAAACAATTAGAATACATATAAAAAAGGGTTGAAGAATTCAAAATATGTGCAGGTTTACGCGGATGAAAATCGTGAAAAATAAGTGGTAACATCGAAAAAGGAGGATTACATATATTTTTAGATTACGGATCGGTATTTTAATTGCATGTGAGCTTAAGGTGCGATTTGTTCATTTTAATACTAAGATTTGTCGCGCCCGAGTGCTCGGTTATTATCGTGTTGTTTTTATCCAACGATTTATTAAGGGGCAAAACTTTGCGAAACAAAGTACATGTAATTGTTTTTGGTATTTAAAACTTTATATAATTTAGGTAAGCTTCTGAAGCTTTTTACGCAACTCGCAAATATTCTATAATTTGTAAGATACATCTTGTAAGATAGCTATGTGTACACAAATCGAATCCGACATCGTACTATTTCACGTCCGCGTAAAGGACGCACTTACGTTGGATTTGCTAATTGTAACGAATTAAAGTGAGCGATGTCAGATCGAAGAAGGTAAATAGATGGACGTAATTGCCGCGGGAATCTGGCGTGACAATCTTCTGGGGAATTATTGCCGATCCTGAGGCCGCGTCGTCGTGCCGGCAATTTGCCGATTTCGCGCGCGCAAAATAAACAAAGTTACCGAAGTTGCAGTTGTTGTAAATCGCGAATTCGGGTCGCTGAAGAACATCGCGTCGAGTTGGATGTGGAAACGCGCGTCAAAGAGAGAAAGCGAAGCGACGACGGTGAGAGCGAGAGCGGCACCTAATTAATAACTAACGTCACGCTTGCGAGTGTCGCGGTGAAACAAGAAATGCCGTAAATAACTATCCGCGCGATTGTTTGCGTCGCCTGGGTTTCGTGAAATCGCAAGGAAACTTTGCGAATACGAGATCACCGTCTAATTAATTAGTCCGCGTGTTGTAATCGCGCGTAAGAGTCGCCAGCAAGCGGAAGAAAACAGGGGCGCTCTATATACGCAAGAAGTGCAGTGTTCGGATGTATCGAAGATTCTGATGCTCGAAAGGAAGAAACGTGTTTATAACGCGTCTAAGCGTGCAACAATGTCTACAAAATATGATACATTTACAAGTTTCAAGGCTGCAGACTGCACGGCTTAAGTCACCGTACACGTGCGCCAGAGCGAGTTAATTGCTAAGACAATATTCAGTTTCCTCTTGTAAACATTAATATCGGTTATTCAGCGTATGACACGACACGACACTAACATTATTATCAACATCTTAGCTTTAACCGCTGGAAAGTGTATGTTGAAATTTTGTTGGACGATATTTAGATGCCGAAAAAACATCACACAATATTATACTTAAAAAAATCTTTCTTTTCTTATACATGATGACATCATCTTTTTATTTTGCTTCTCGATTTATGAAAACAAATAATGTTGCAAAAAACTATATGCAACAAAAATATATTTAAACAACAAATTTATGTAAATATCATCAGAGATTCTTATCTCGATTGTCGTGCATCCCAGGTAATTGCATTGAGCTCGGTGTCCGGACTCGGTTCAGTCCGGCAGCGACTATTAATCCGATTCAGCTTCGCGCGCGTAATAACGAGGTAGAAGCGGCTGCTGCACACGATTCGATTTTCCGCGGAGGTTGCCCTGCGAGGGGCGGGGAAGAGGGACGATCTCTCGGCGTAACTTCCGGAATATAATCGTGTATCGCGTGTCGCCCGATCGGATCCACTCGACCATTAGATCCGGCCCGTGTACATTGTAAACAGATTAGTTCGCCGACTCGAGGCGAAGCCGATTAATCGGCGGCTGAGTGGATGCGTGTGTGCGCGCGCGCGTGTGTGTATATATGCGGATTTTGGACGTCGCGAAGCGTCGCGCCGCGCCGCGCTTATCTACGGCCGCGAGCACAATGTGTACACGCGCACATTCGGCCACCTCTAAATGAAACATGCGTGCAAGCCTCGCCAGTTGCCCTTACGGTAAAATTGCCTCTGTCGCTGTGCAAAACCACGACGACACCTTTGTTGTTCTACGTTGTTGCGTAAACGAGAGAGTCAAGACTTGCTCGGAAGCTCGGCTCTATTTAAAGCAACTTTGTAGCGATGATTCTCGTGCGACGTTAAGCCTGTTGTTTTGTAAAATTGCGAGTATTCGGGAAGGTCGGGAGGTTTCGTAAGCTGCAACTCCACTCCGTGTTACATATATATTTTGTTTACCTCGAAATTAAAGTTGTACGTAACATATTTTGATACATAAGAATATAAGAACATATACAGATATAATATATTTTATAAATCTCTGTGTGAAATAAGAAAGAGAAAATTATACTAACAGTTATCAGGAATAATAGCGAGCGATAAACCGCTTGTTAAAATTGATCGGCCTCGCGGAAGCGAGTGTTAGTTTTGCGGTTGCATAACGCCACGGTGAACGGCGTAGTTTCGCGTCGGCTACGTGTTTAACTACTGCATTTAACTACGACGAAACTTTGATTAGCTGGATTTGACTTCGAAGTCGCGACCGCAGCTCTCTATCTATCCGTCGTCGTTTGCATTTGGACAAAAGCGAGCGCGATGTCGTCGTGCGCGATGCTTCGAATGTCGATTCCAACTCGGAACACTGCGGCGAATTGTGTTCGCCGAACGCCCGAGTGTTCGACTGATCGCTGATTGACGGTCGACGACGAGCTTGTTAGAACCGCGCTCGCCAATCAGCGAGTTTGAATAAAGCTGTCGGCTAAGCTGATACTTTTAATTATAGCATTCGCGCGTGCGTCATTTGACAGCTTCTCACAGAGCCTGTCTGTATATTAATTACTGTTAGTGTAATTATATATTGAAAAGTGAAATAAATTGCGTTATATCTGCAGTTATAAAAGACAGACTTTGCATCGTATCACGTATAATATGTAAAACGTTTTTTTGAGAGAATTAATTGCTCTGAAAAACAGCGTTCGAATCAATAACAATATTATTGCATGTAATCGCATTAATAGAAGATACATTTCGCTCGTGATGTGATCGTCAAATATTTATCATCGAAAATTGAAATGTCGAAAACGAGAGTTGCTCGCGTGTTCAGAGAAATGGACTTTTCTTTCAAAGTTTAAAAAAATTATTCTTTGGCGTTTAAACTTGACATACGGTGATAAAGCGACGAGAAAAAAGTAAGACAGATGCGCGTTCATCAGTGGAAATTGTAATTATTCTAGCATATCTCGTATTTATTATACACACATACGGCGCCACACATCCAGCGTGGAAATGCCACAACGAGTCGCCGCTGAAGAGGCATTCGTCATCCTTCGAATTTCCTGCGCGGAATATCATTATGCCGCGTATACGTGCGGCAACAGTTCCTGCATTCCATTCTCGAAACTTTCATTCCGCCGCCATAGATCACGCTAGAGAGAGAACCGCGGTGTGCATATCCTCATACATACACACACATATGTAATATAAAAGTAGTCAACGCACGCGCGATACAGCGCAAAGTCACGCTTATAATCGAGAAATGTACGACTTGACGAACTCATCCGGAAAATTGCGTCTTTTTCCTGGGATGTTGCATACGAGTCTGGTAACGAAAGAGACAGGAAGAGGAAAAGGCGGGGAGAGAGGATGTGTGTGTGTGTGTGTGTGTGTGTATGCTTTTACGGAAGTCGAGCTTTTACGAACGACTTTTGCGACAAGTTTCCCACTCGACTTTACGAGCAGCTGTGCGATTTCCGCGCGCGCCACGAAAACGCATCTTCGCCGCGTCGCACTTTTCCAGAGAGGGCATTGCAGCGACTTCCTTCTCCGACGTAGGCATGTGTGCGCGCGCAATATATATGTATATATATGTACGATTCCCTTGGCGCAATTTATTCGCGATAAATCCGACGAATCGAACGTGATATCGAGTCGAATTCAGTTCCGGCGCTGAAAAAATGTAGGTCTCAGTGAGAGCCTCGAAGAAACGAGAGAAGGAGAGAAAAACCTCGTCGCAAATTTTGGTGGCGGAGCTCAAAGCAGCTTTCCATATCGTAAAATTTATATATGTATATGAAATATTTTACATAATTTATATTCAAACCTTCGACGCATAAAT
>QVOB01010571.1:0-22292 GCA_014839585.1 Pseudomyrmex concolor | reverse complement strand
GTATATTTCATCGAGCACACTATTCGCGCAACTATTTGGGCGGGGAGATGTCGTTATCATGTTAGCAGCAATGCTCGCGACTGATCGCGCTTTTGCGATAAATCAGCCGCTCCCGCGGCGAAACGGTAATAGCGGATGCTGGGGGATGGTGAGATCGATGCGAATTGATTTTTGCACACGCCCGATCTCGTCGAACCCGCTGCTTTGCCCACGCAAAAACCGCGCCAGCGCGCTATGTAAATCACACATGCCTACGTATGCATTGTGAGAGAAAATGGAGCTAGAGAGAAGAAAATTGCCAACGACTCTCGTGAGAGATAGAGGGTAAATTCGCGCGTTGTGAAGCGAGTGTGCGGTGTAATGATAATAGCGCGAACGTGTCTCCGCGCAACACACGAAACGACGCGGAGAATGATGAAGGTTTGCAATTAGTGAAAATTGCAATGAGCGATGATCAAGCGCAATTAGTTACGTATGGATGAATTGCGTTCTGCTGATAGGTCAGGACGTTTCAGCGCGACGACGAGAGTTGCAAATCATTTGAAAATCCGATTTCTCCGAGAGAAAGAAAGAGAGAGAGAGAGAAATTTTTCATTTCAATTAATTAGCAATTACTCTCTTCTTGCATAAACATCGGATTACCACACACGAGATGGATGTACGTGAAGTCATCATGTAGTTATTGTACAACGCCATATGTACAGATTTGATTGCAATTGTAAGTTAAAAGTGATTGAGAAGATTTTAGAAGCCGTTTTATGAATTACAAGCACAACACGCAAGAAGACACAAACGCGAGTTGTGAAAAGTTAATGTAACGCGCGCACGTAAAACTTGAAGAATTTATTAGATTGTCACGATCATCATGAATCGTCGTACATATCTCTGCCAGATACGCGATGTTTCTCTCTTTCTCCTTTTTCTCTGAAATTCACAGACTATATAATTCCTCAACATTTCGCAAAAATCATCTCGGCGGCATAATTTCGCGTTGCCGCGACGCGAGATTTTCATTGCGGTTGCGTAAATTCGGGTCATAAAGCGAAATCGCTACACACGGCCCACACTTGAATTTTACTGTAGAAACGCGAAATGTGATTACGCAATAATAAAATAAGGTGTTTCCACCTCGTATGAGATTGGCAACTATTTTAAATGCAGTTCGATTTATAGATTTTTTTTTGCGCACATTTTTTCGCGTCCAGATTTCCGTTTCTCACTGGCCGAGAAGGCTAATTCGACTGAATATCTTTATCTTAATGAGATAAATACACGCTTTTGTAATAATGGTCCATTCAGATGTGGAAAAAAAGAGGCACCGTTATTCGCAAGAAAAAGAAATGTCGGCGTTACGTCGTGAGACGCCCCGTGTTGTAGTCGCGCTCGTCTAAGGAGGCGTAATCGCGCCATTTTCGTAATTGCATTATTACGAGGATAGAGGAATAAGCATCTAGGCGCGCGTTGTGCAAGCGCGGCCGCGACTTTATTCATTACATCGTTCGCGCGCGCGACGACAAGTAAACAATCGGATGCGCTTCACACAAAGAACTTAATCAGAAAAGCGGTGGTTTGGGAAATCAGACGTCGCAAGTCTCGTTAAAATTTGCTAACAAATTGCAACACGCGCATCGCGGAAAAATTACTTTTATCGGCGAAATAGAGACTACGAATTTTTTATGGGATTTTATATATTCAAAATAATTTCTAATTAGAAATACATTTTTCTCTTCCAATTTTTATTTAATTCGATTAAACGTTTGCTGTATGTGAAAAAAGTGCGACTTCAAATTTTCTAGCAAATTTATCATCAAAAGATGGCGAGAGAATCGCTTCTGTAAAAAAAAAAAAAAAAAAAAATACAATGACAAACAAAAACACACTGAAATATTGTAAACCAATATGCGTATCAGCATTGTCGCGCGCTTATATAATCGTCGTAATCGATGACGAGACGGTCACCGCTTCGCAACATTGATGTCTATCGTTGCAAATGATCGTATTTGCAACCAGTGCGCGTCCTATATCACGCTCGTTAGATAATAGGAATGCTGCGCTTGTCATGCTTGCGACATATTTTATCTTGTTCGACGCGATCGGCAAAATTTATCGATACTGTTTTATCGAAATTATCTATCTGAAGCATTCATCTTGAACGTTTTAACCTCTTAATTACACACGGCAAGACAACGTGACGTGTGTACGTAATCCAAAAAGAATTTGCAGTTGAGAGATCACTGCGCTTTAACTTGCCTTGTACGGACATTCGCGCGTGAAATCCGAGTGCAGTTCGGTAAACTGGAAATAGATTGCAGTGTGCACGTGTATGTGTGTGTGTGTTTTAGCGTTTACATGAACTACTTAAGCACTCGTAAACGTAACAATATACGGTTTCATCCAATGTCAGGCGATCACGATAATTTGCGTTGGCGCAGAAAAAAGATCTAAATATATGGAAAAATTATATGGATTTTTGCGCGATATTAGATCGCGAACTAGTTTAAGCAGAAGACAAACAAATTATTATTTCTCGTTTACTTTTAACGGAACGGATTCGAATTGAAGTTCAAAGAGTGTCGATTGTTTTATCAACAATTATCACCAACGATTTTATCGCAATATCAACTCAATCGCAACAAACTGCTTGTGACGTTTCTAGGAAGACAAAGCTCGTGCGAACATAATAATAGAAATCAATGCAAGTAATTAATACGATGCGTAAGATACAATTATCGCGATCATACGCTGTTTTTATAATTTACCATCGTTGTGGCTAAGCACATTTTTACATTCGACGTCCGACGTGTTAAACGACCAGCCGTAGTTGTCAAAACTACGAGTAAAATTGTCTTAAGTAAAAAAAGACATACAACAAGTCTCCTCCACACACAGTAGAGAGAAATGTCAAGTCGGACGGAAAAGTAGGAAAAAGTTGACGCGGTCAGACTTGAACATTACACGGCAACAGCGGACTACGCGTCGTCGCGTCGCTCATCGTGACGGACGATATGTCGCAACAAAAGACACGAGAGCAGCTTCCTTTGTTTAAACGATACAGCCTAAGTATAGCGTGCGAAAGCGCTAAACACTCATTATTCTCGGAACTGTAAAACGCCGGGTCGTCATCTTGGCAAAGTCGTCGTGTTGCGATCGTGTGGCTCGTTGTTCTCGCACGGGGCAGTGACATAACGTCGTTTGCGCGCTGAACGTGCGCGCGTATACACACATACATACACACACGCGGCGCGCATGAGCGTGTGCGAAGCCACGATAAACCGCCTCGTAATGGATGTTAAAGAAGATATCAGAGATAGCTCTTATAACGAGACGAAACAGGGGACAAGGTCCCAAAAGTGAGAGAAATCACGTTCCGTGACGTTTCCGTGGTCAAAAAATAAAAAAAAAAAGATACCGATCTCATCAAAAGCGCTTCTCTTTTGTTTTTGTAAACAGAGAAACGTACATGTTTCTTTTTCTTTTGTACAGAAGCATATAAATTTAAAGATTGTAAAAGTATTAAAATCTCAAGAATTATCTCTGATACTTGAACGTTGCATCGATCTGTGCATTAAACACATTTGCGAAATGTTTCAAAACACAACACATTGTGTAAATGAAAAACATTCACAAATCATAACAACGTCAAGACAAGTAGATTTTAAAACACTAGTAATTTTCATTACTTGTAAAAATTACTAACTGATGGAACAAAAAGAACGACTATCGCGTAAATTCATCTTGTACTTATTACATAAACATACCTACTGTAAATATACTTGGACTCGGCATTGCTGGTGAAGAAAGAGACAAAGAGGAAGAAGACAGAGAGAAGAAGAGATTCATTTAGCGCAATTTCCGATTACATTAAGTGTGTGCTCTGATTTGAGTTGAGTGCGACGGCTTCCACGACGTCGTGAGTGTGTGTCCGCGTCCCTATCCCTACTTTCGCGTGCACGCGTGTGATACATGCGTGCGACGTACGCTTGCGCGTCGCGGCCGACGTTACGTAAACCCCTTCTACCTTGGGTAGCGTTGCACGTGGTCGATCCCGGCATACACACGTGTTTACTCCGTTAGCAAAGACGCGAAGTGGTACAAGTAATTTCAGCTGTGTAATTCAATTTTCTCTTTAATCCGCTCGTCAACTTGTTTATGTAATGTATGTTTAATTACAACGTAACAGTATCGCGCTTTTATTTATTGTCTATAAATCTGATATCTGTGTCTGACGACAACAAAAGAATTTCTGTCTTTTTCTTTTTTTTTTTTCTTTTTTAATCACATTTATTTTTTCACATTAGAACGTCAGACTCGATCGAGTGATTATCGGAGCGAAATAATCGATACGACATTTGTAGCGACCACGGAGACGCTGATTTTGAGCGATAGTTGACATGATAGTTAACGTGTTCTTGTAAGTCCACTGTATTTCAACTCGCAAAAGTGACGTGTTTATAGCGGGGACGAAAGATACGATGAAGTTTTGACGAGCGGTCGCTCGATTAAACTCGTCAAACTGAGACGTTAATGTGTCAGCGAGCTCGATTTCTTGCGAGAGGAGTCATCGTGCTTGCGTTTCAATTCCGCGACACTGTGCGCAATTTTGTGCAGTCGAAAATACAGCCGCTACCACCTCTCTCTCTCTCGACAATACTTATAACGAGTACCGTCCGACTCGTGTGTTTATAGTTGGACGGAGTTGTTTATCCGTCGTAAACAAGTTTACGCTATCTAATTAACTGCGCAGTGAAATTTACACTTGATATACATATTTCATGCGTCATTTATTAGCTTCGATGCGTAATTTTTCCCGCGGTTGTTTTTTCGAATAGCAAACGCGCGTAATGTTTTTCTTCTTCTTTCTTTTCTTCGAGCGGAAAACGCAAACGTATTTTATTTTCGTCGATATATTCGGAGACGTCGCGACGTATCAACGATTGCTTTATCGCGACAAAGAAATATGGAGAAGCTTGTGAATTACGCGGCTCTGCACAAATACACATAGTACTGCACGGAAAGGATGATGTATCGGAGTCGGCTTTAACGTTGATATAAATCTCGCGACTCAAACTTCCGCGAAACATCGCGCGCTCTCTGAATCGCGCGCTTTGGTACGTAACCAACCAACACGTTATGTCACCGCGCAAGTGTGTGCTTTTATTTGTGCACGAAAAGCTCCGCCGCTTTAATTAAATAACGGAGGAATCTCAACTGAATCAGCTATACCGCGATGCGGAGAATCTACACATCACGTGATAGCGTATCTCTTTGCGGTACTCATTTCTCCGCTGTGCGGAAATCTTCTTAATCGCCACTGATTTAACATTTGAGATATGAAATACGTAGGTTAAATAAAAAAAAATAAAAAATATACATAAAAAAAAACAGCACGTTATTCGATAACCGTGAGTGTATTTATAGCGAATAAAGTCAAGTACGGAGACAGTGCGGATTTATGTAATATATTTATGTAAATGCACAATCGTTTTGTGGTTCGCGCACACATACACACACGCATAAATACTCGTAAATAAAAATCACACACGTGACAGTTCGGGGAAAAAGATGTTATTAAACACATAAATTACTCGCGTACGTTATAATCAAAATAACAGATTCGAGAGAGGCAATTACATCTTTAACGATGTTACGTAATTATTATTATTTTTTTTTTCTGTTTCTCATAACGTCACCGATAGTACGTATACACTTTCGTATACATATACTCGTGTCCAAACTCATATGTCTCGTATAAATCATCGACCATCTCATTGCGAATTTTCTATGCCATCTTTTTTCGTCACATATGATTAAACGATCTGTCTTTCGTGACGGTATTGGAGATATTCGTGTGGCTATCATTCATGTGCTCGTCGCATATTACGCACGTAAGCCACACCGGCGACGCGATTTACGCTCATTCATTACATAAAGCTAGGCACCGCTGTCTAATGAGAGCCCGATTTATTTTTAGTCATCATCGTGTTGCTTTTATGCGCGACGTCCACCGATTTTGTTGAGACCGCGCACAGTCCGTCCGCTCGCGGTTCTCGCGCGGTCAAGTCGCGTTTACGCAACCGCGTCACGTCTAGCACACAGAGAGAAAAAGAGAAAAAGATACGTCCTCGTCCGGCGCGTGTGCGAGATTCGCGCGTGCGTCCACGCGCGATCCCTTCCGATCCGATCGCGCCCCACTCGTGTTTCTTCTGATAACGCGCGTCGGGAAATCATCGTTTAGCATAAACGTTTATATAACGTAAATTATGCTACGCAGCATGTGTAATTTTAGATGAACTAATGGGAATTTTCCTTCTCGTAAAACAGTCATTACAGCGATGTCAAACTGGCGCAATAAACGAGGATTTGAAATGTGTTTGCTCGGCGCCGACTTCGTTTTACATTCTAACGATAAAAACTCGAGAAAAATCAGATTGCGCGAACTATGTGTGTTTTAGCGCATGTACGCGCGCATCGATTGCGCGAGTTTCGCGCGTATTTCCATTCGCGTCCGTTGTGTTTTAGTTTTTTTTCTCCTTTTTTGATCTCCTTTTTGTAAATTAATTAATTGACGGAGCAAAGAAGCCTTTTACATAACGTTACCTCTCCCAAAGCTAGTTCTAACCGCATTTTTGTAAAATGGCGCAATCTCTCTCTCTCTCTCTCTCTCTCTCTCTCTCTCTCTCCGCGAGCGAGACGTTTCGGTCGTGAGTATCCGGCCAATCGAGGAATCCGAGCCGCCGTAGATATCCATTGGTTTTTCTATCAAATGTGTATTGAACTCGTTGCTCAACGCTCTACTAAACGCGCGGCCACGTAAGGCGCCTAATTGCGAAACGCCGTATTTAATAACGAACGCGCGCCGACTGAGTTATGTCAGAACGCGACGCGAAGTATAAATCGTCGTTGTCTCTTTTGAGAGTAACACGTATAAATTAACAAACAAGAGCGACGGTCGGCAGCGCGAAACATTCACTATGTTATCCGTCTACTTCGTTGACGTGAAAAACAACAGCGATCGATTTTTACACACAAATCTGAAAAGCGATAACAAGATTCTTGTTTTGTTTTTTCCCGTCACGCGGGACGAATTTTCGGGACGATTTAAATTTGTTTGATTCTCTTAGATTTCGAAACGTTGGAATGCAAATTTTTTACGATATTACATAAGACAAAAGCGAAGTTGATAAAAGAAATAAATTCAAGAATTTATGCGAGTCAATAATTATCGATAATATATATAATCAGAGAGTCCGACGTTATTTTTATCCGTTACGTTCCTAGTGTATACCATATAATCGCGATTCTATTCGAGAACGAGATTAAAATACTACAACGCAAAAAGCTCGCCTCGAAAGACCTCGTCTCGGTGTCACACGATTTTCACAACGATGACAATCACGTCTCGTGGCCACGTCGTTAATATACATACGTACTTGATGGCAAATTCGGTTTTGCATTATGCATAAATAAAAAAATCCGGCGTTTCGTTTGCGTCGCGCTAAAAAGAGCGGGTTATGCGACGACGACGACGACGACGACGATGCGCGGTCGCTCGCGCGCCTCATCGACCGTGTGTAAACCATTTACGTAACGGCAAGAGATACGCCGTATTTCGATGATTAACAATTTGTTTTGCGATCGGCAAAGGTGACTCTTTGTACGACACAAATACCTTACGTAAGTTGCCAGATAAACGCGCGAATGCAGCTGGAGATTAAGCACGCGGCGACTTTTCGGATTTTTTTTTTTTTTTTTTTTTTTTTTTTTTTTTATCCTCCACGCCGCCTCGATTGTCGTGCGTGCTTTTATCGGAATCGACTGCGACGCCGCGCCAGACGTCTGAAGATGTCACACTTATCATCGGCTTTCTCTCTCTCTGTTTTTGTGTTTTTATTCGATTTGTATCGATATAGTGTACTTGTTTTCGTTTCTCATGTATATCGTTATCAATTTTAATTTTCCTTGTAGCAATGTACTTACTTTTGAAAAACATCCGCGTTCCGTCTCGATGTAAAACTTTTAACATAAATTCTCGCTGCCCAATTACATACGCGCATACGTACGATGCGTATAGCGGTGCGGTCATCATCGATGATGTACGAGTATGTATTACGCGCGTTATTTCTCGGTACCGTTACGCAGAAACTGCGCAACAATTTGGAATATCGCACAGCTTCGAAGAAATAAATTTCGTGTATGAATATTATCTCATTTCCTTAATCGCGTGTGCACTTGCATGCAAAATTATTTTGAACTCTTTTCGATGTACTTAACATTTTTTGTTTGTTTTTTTCCAGCTACGCAATCTATCATATTTAACGACACGCTTGCATAATTGACAAAAATAAATAAAACTGAATACGTGAAATCTCACGCGTAATTGCCAAATATTTTTATTTGTGACACATTTTGTTGAGAAAGTCACAAGGTGGCTTCATCGTTTGTTATATGTTCCGTTGGCACTCTACGCAAACACCGTAATCCAAATACGCGAGTATGGTCACGTAAGAATGTATATGCGGCGTCATTATAACGCGCGTTTGTCATTCCGACCGGACAGCTATTGATTGTCATTTACCTCATATTCTGACGCAACATACGTGTGATTACGCGCATAATTTTTAAGCGCGATTCGGTCGCGCTGCAAATGGCAAACGCGCGCGACAAACGACGCGAATTAAACATCATGGCAAAATAACACCGTCAGAAAAGAAGAGAAAGAGAGAGAAAGAGAGATAGGAAGAACGGAATTTCACAGAATATTTTTACGGGGAATGATACAAGAATATATTTTTATAAACAAATATTTAAAGTGTTCGATGAAAACCAACTTGTATTTCGAAAAATTTATCGCGTTAAAAAAAAGAAACACAACGAGGGAAGACACCCTGTAGATAGAATGGCGGATCCGAGGGGTTAATCACCCCGTGAGCCCGCCATATATTGATCTCCCATTCTTCGCCGCCCTTACCCTTGTCGCTCTCACGACAAGGTAGTCCGGTTCTCTCCCTTCATTTTCGAATATTCTCCCTTCGGCGCGTCTGCGTACTTCCCCGCATGTACTACGCACGTTACTCACACGCATCGCGGACGAACGAGGGAGACGGAGAGAATATCCTCAGGGGATCGAGTCACTGCTCATGCTCAGTAAAAACTCCGGAGCTCAGAAGACCGACATCCGCCGTCGAATACAAAGCGGGATATTTCATCCCAATTAAAAACTCTTCGCGTCATTTTCGCGTATTTAGTGCGCATCGACCGTGCAGTCGCGTAAGTTTCTCGTTACAACACAATTCGTGCGCGTGATGGAACACTCACGGCGGTGGTGAGAGAGACCAGAGGGAGATTCGTTTTCACAGAAGCACTCCCGGTCGATCGAGCCAAGGTTGCGCCAACAAGTGTCCGGGAAGATATTTCGAACGAGGGTTCCGTCTCGTAGGGAATGAAAGCGGTACGAGTGAAACAAAGCGATAATATTTTTTGACGAGAATAAAAACATGCGCAAGGAAGAGAGTGACGAAAGTAAATAAAAACATCGCATACTTGACACGTCGTTAGACTAATCGATAAGTCGGAACACAAAATTGACTGACGCTATTGATGCCAAGGCGATATCGATAACTACTTACGTAATCGCGTCTGTGTGTATGCGTGCGTGCGATAAGAAAGTAGTGCGGATTTGTGTAACTCGACATACTTATATAAACTTTGAGAGATTTTTCGAAGAGTGTGAAGAGGGCATTTCAATGAGCAGATTTTTTTTACGCGCTCTCAACAATCGCGTGATGATAAGAAAAATCGAGACCGTGTTGTGTACACGTAACGTCTTCAGAGCGAAGATAACGTAAAAATGACGAGAAGAAAAAACATTTTGTTCCAATAATTAAATGCTTAACGTTTTAATGTACAAAACTATTTACACATTAAATATTTTAACGAGATAAAAATCGATAAAAAAAGAATTTAGCGAGAATTTATTATACAAACAAGACTAAAGTAATATTCAATGTACGTAACAATCATGTGTTCTAAGATATTGAGCAATAATCGTTTATCCGAACGTAACACCATTAGATAGAATCTCAAGACAAAAGAAAATTAATCTTGAGCGAAGTTTAAGACTGAAAGACCCTCGCTATTTTCCTTTACGATATATAGAGCCGATAATGATAAAGCAATAAGAGTCTCCCACAACATGCCGCGAGCATACGCGACAAGAACCATAGAAGAACATTAAAAAAAAAAAGAAAAAAAAAGACAAAGACCAGAGAAGAGCATCAACAAGTTCACAAAGCTTTCGAATGAGGAAAGAAATCCTAACCGCGCCACAGTGCGCGACAATAACAATTTGCTCAATCGTCTGAGCGGGTCCCGAGATCAGGAGGCACTCCGACAGACAAAGGAGACGTGACGCGACGACGCCCGGTCGAGTGGGAGCACAGAGCGTGTGCGGCAACAACACCTACGCATATCGCGGCAGACACAACTCCGATTTGAACTCGGAGCTATGCGCAGCGTGCGTAATTCCCTCCACGGTTCCCACCCCACGTAAGAGAACACGCGTGGCGCTGGCTTCGTGTTTCGGAGCGTGCTGCTGCACTTCCACCACCGCTGCGCCGACGCCACCACCACCACCACTGTCACAATTGCCGCCGCCAGCATATCGTCATCACCACCCCCGGCTGACGGCCAACCGACCGATCGGCCCCACCGACTCTCTGACAGTGGCTCGGCCGACCGATGACAGCCGAGGAGGCGTCAGTTCTCAGTGCGCCAGCGTGCCGTGTGGAGCGGTCGCACGCGTGTTACGTGCCAGTGGAGCACGGCGATCGTCGCGTGGACGATCAACTGTCAAACTTGACGCGTGTCGCTCCGACCACTACGGTGAATCCAATTTCCAGCCGGTGACTCATTTGATTCGCAAGTTGGGATTAAGTGACCGGTGATTCTTTCCGCGAATTTTCTTATCGCGGAATTCCCACGAGCGATCTCCGGGAAATTTTCTCGTTCTCGTAAGATGCGCGTGGTCGAGTGGCTCGTACCGTGCGGACGTCCGATTTATTATCGCGTCAGTGATTCATAAAAAAATTCCGCATCGTGGGGGTGGGAGGGAAACTATATAGTACATAGAGTCCAACTTTTTTTTCCTCGTGTGTATAAAGTGATACGTACGCGCGCGAACACGCGACACAACGCGCGATGACCGAGCTCGCCGAGGAGGCGTTCACCTCGCGTAACTATCACCTGGCGGTCGAGCTGTACGAGCGATGCCTGAAGCAGCAGGGACCGACGTGCGAGGTGCTGCTCGGTTACGGCGATTCTCTGACCAAGTGCGGCCGCGTCAAGGAGTCCATCGGAATCTACTCCAGGTGTTTGGCCACTACCTCGGTGCCGATGGAGAGACTCAAGCATCTGGCGAGCGCGCTTCTCGAGGACATGGTCGGTACCGGAACAATCTCCCGACGGAGAGCCGAGACGTCCTTCGCGTGTCCGCTGTGCGAAGGCACTCTCTGCCAGCCGGTGACCGCCGGTTGCGGTCACACGTACTGCAGAAACTGCGCGGACTCGACGAAGAGCTGTCGGGTGTGCGGGACGAAGATCGTTTTCGCGGGTGAGACGAACGTGCTCGTGCAGAGACTCGTGGAAAGATGGTGGCCACGCGAATTGGAGGCCAGTCGGGCCAGACACGAGGGTGATATTCTCGTGAGGAAGGGTCACTTAGGTCAGGCGCTCGAGAGATACAACCTGGCGGTTCATCTCGGTGAGTAAAAATCGCCGCCTCTCTCGCCGATAATTAAGTTTTATTTCGTGTTCGTTCCCTTTTATCGGTAACGCGATGTGATTACGAGCTCTTCTCGTTGCGCAAAATGACGAGAATAACTTCGAACTTTGATGCAAATATGTAGAATCGCGCGACACATTTTGTTTGATAAATGCATTCCAAGCACCGACTAAGTAAAGTAGCGAGATAATTCGAAGTCGATGAAGAAAAGTAACTGAATGAGAACGTTAATGGAGACAGCGCAATTAAGAGAGTTTATACGAACTCTCGTAGCGCAATATCCGGCGGTGGCATATATTATTTGGATATTACGTAAGGAATTATATGAGTCACGCGGCAGACTCGACTAATCACGTTTTTGATGCCGTTCGTTCGAACTATTGTATCGCTCGTCACAGAAGCGACGTGGTGTCAAAATCAATTTATTCACGTCACGTCGCAAATAAAATAAACAACAAAATAGAATCAAGATCGCGTTTAAAATCAAGCTGTCATTCGTACGGGAAAACGATAACAATCATCGGGGGAGCAGCTGTTCTCGATTCTTGATAAATCGAACAGACGGTGCCGTTTTTGATACGCGAGAGCGAAGGTTCACGACACACGTGCGGTTACATAATGATTACATATTACGAAACATCTAATCTGAATAAACGTTTTAGCCGAGTCGGTAAACCAGAAAAGTGTGCGCTAGTTTATATATCACGTGTGAGAAATACTACGCGCGAATTAATCAAAATCACGAACGTTCATAAAGTCATATTGTCGATGGCGAAGGCACCGAGAGAGTTTGCTTTATATAATCCGGATTAAAACGGATAGATCATTTGCTGAAGCACGCGGCACGTTTGAAGATCTATAGAGACGAATGCAAATATAAACGTAATAAGAGAGAGAGCAATATAAGCAAATTCGCAATAATAATAATTTTAACAGCCTTTTTGCAAGTAACAATTTATCATGAGACTCAAACAATATGTCAGCATGTGAAACTCTTGAAACGTAAAGAAAATAATTTCCTTATTTTTTTACTAACATTTTAGTAACAATAATATTTATTTATTTATATGATGTTATGTATGCGTGTGATGTACTTTTATGTAATTCTTACGATGTGTAGAAACATGATAACGCAATGAAAGGAGCGCATTATAATATTTCGCGTTTTTTTCCTTAGTGCTTCTTTCTTTCCAATTAAGAAGCATTAAAGAGAAGCGGAATATCTCACAGATGCATATTGATTTACTGTTTTTCTTCGATAACAAGAGAGCAATCGCTCTCTTGCGCGCATTCGCTCTGTCCGCGCGCGTTACTCACTTCTACGAGTTTCGTTTTTTTTATCACTTCGTGTGTATTGAATAGAACGCGATTATTGACCCCTTGGCGCGAAACGATTCATAAACATCTGTCTGCTTTTATCTCCTCGTTCAGGTTCTTTGACATTGAAATATGTGATTTCAACGTATTAGTTGCTTTACGCGCACATCGTTTCTTGTTTATTAAATAAATAAAAGTCTGATGACTGTTTGTGTTTCACTTTTGACTCATTTCATATATATATATTTGAGAGTCTCGTAATTCTGTGACAAAAATCTCGAAATCTCGGATTTGCCGAAAATGCGCTAGTCTTTTAATCTGCGTCATTCATTGTCGCGCGGAACGTACCTACAACGAATTTTCAGAACGCGGTTATTGCTGATATCCCGTTTACGTGGGACAATGTCTTTCTCTGAGAGAATCAAAATGATCTGTTTTCGAGGAGCAACTGTCACGATATCACCGGAGATCCGATGTGTTTAGTGCATTAATCGTTTTGCGCGAGGGAGAGAACATCAGATAAATTTCGATAAACGAGATAAACTTTTATCAGGAGTTCATTTCGAAACTGAGATTTATACGCAAAAACAAATACACATGTGTTGCAAGATGCAATTAGAGGAATTAAAGGTTAAGAACGAGTCATCCGCGCGCGCGAGAGTGAGTTGTAGCCGAGATAGGTCGACGCACGACGTTCGTGTCTCTAGATATATATACTTGATAATAATCGTTCGGCTCTATTAATATACCTGACGAGCGTGCGAGGGCGAGAAAGAGAAAAAGACAGACGATAATTCAGCGAAAGTTGAGAAAGCTCGAGAGTTTCCGAGCCTTATTTCTTTCTCTCTTTCTCTGCTTGAATTATTCTAAACATTGCTAGCTTTAATTCGATTCAAACAATTTATCTTTTTCTCACTTTTTATTTTTGTTTGTTTTCTTTAGCAATTATTAGTTTAACACACTTTATGTGACATTGCGAATATTTTTTTCCGACTGAAAATGTGACCGAATGAACATCACACGTTTTCTTTCGAGTGTACATCAAAGCGCACGAAACGTAGTGTATGTAGCAAAGTGCGTGGAAAGGAAAACGTCCGCGTTCGACCACGACGACGACGACGACGACGCCGTTAAGTTCACGGCCAGTCCGAGAGGTGGTTCTTACATAACGTCTCTCTTGGAGAGATCGGTCTGAATCGACGAGCGTCCGAGAGACACACGCTATATCACACCCGTGATGTATCCCCGATAAATGTTTTACCCGCGGTTTTGAATCAATCGTGTCACGCGTCTCCGAACGTCATACGAATTGCAAAACCGTCACGGAGAAAACAAAGTTTTGCTAGTTATACTGAGTTATGCTGAGTTTTTATTTTATTTTATTTTTTTATTTATCGACAAAACATTTTGTTGGGAAGACCAAAGATTCAATAGTCTTAGTCCATGTTTTTCTTGGCGGCAATGTAGTAACTAATGTTGTTTTTGCTATTTCAGCAAAATTTTTGTTTTCACAATATTTTGAAATTTTGAATTCTCTCTCCTTTGTCCTCGAGCGATAATATATGCGTGCGCAATACTAGTTCAAAAAGCACGGTAGTGCCTCACGCGTAGCGAGGCAGGACTGTGACTCTTTTACGCGAGTTTAATATTACTTAATACTCATTTAATATTCGACGACTTTTGCCTTCTCCGATTATTTTTAATGTGTAAAAAAATATTCATCAGTTTTCTCATCCTGTTGAATAGTCTCATTGTCAGAAAATGCAAAACAGAAATCAAAACGCAAAATAACTTCATAGTCACAGAAACGAGGAATCATTCCGAGAATTTATAATGATTCAAAGTAACAGAATTTATCGCAGTTCTCAGTGAAGACGGTGTTAAATCGTCGCCGTTACGACGACGCACGGGATTATCGATCGCATCATCTCGAGATCTCAACTCGCGCCGATTTTCGAAACGGATTTTATTGATGATTTCTCGCTAGATATAGTCGAGCGAGAGAATTACGGAGAACAATGACGCTTATGTGCGATGATAACAAGTGAGTTCTTCGTGACTAATCGGCCTTGCCAAGATCGTCCTTGTTATCTTCGTCATCGCGTTGAATAAGACTGTGTGTTCGCACGGAGAAAATTTTTTCAAGAGATAATCGCGCGCGTTTGTCACACGTCTGAGCGATTAAATTCCTCGTCGCCCGCTAAACGTGCATTTTGCTTTTTTCGATCAATAAAATCCACTTTGGCAAATGAAAACTTTAAAAAGCGGGAGTTTTGCGTGTTTCGAAGAAGTTTTCGTGATCTCGAGAGCTTCTACGGAAGAGAATTGAACGTGTGCAGAATGTACACAAGAGATGTGAAATAAATTAATTAATTAAGAAGAAGAGAGAGATACAGTGGCACAAGACAAATTACGATGTATTTTATATTTTAATAAAGAAATTAACGCATAAATGCGATTATTAACTATACAATAACATATGTAACGCGAATCAGCCTAGTATTTTTGTAATGGTCAACAAAAATGACGTACTTATTTACATGTTTCCGAGATGCATAAATTCTGCGTACAAAACAAATCGAAGTCTATTCGGAGAACGTATATATGCGCAATATAAATAATTGTCGAGAGTTAAAAACACGGAAATTACGCAACGTTATCATTCACATTGTGTTTATTATATACGTTCAGCAATGAGCGGTTTTGATGTGGAAATGAAATTGTGAGATGCGAAAGAAGATTTTGCGCTATGTAGTTCATAGCGGGCCATCTGCTGCGTTATTCTCGTGCGCTTGCACCTGTATCGAGTTCACCTGGCCCGTCAAATCGATTACGATAATTTTAATAACGCTCTTTTGATGACGTCGCACGTTCTATTTTAAGAGAAACACTTTTTCAGCATAGGGCGAAAAAAAAGGTGACGGGCAAAACTGTTCGTTATTTCGCCGGGTAATTATGTAACACAGGTGAAAAACTTGTTGTACACGCTTGTAAAAAAGGATCAAGTAACGACGAAAATATTTCGTCTTTTGCTCAATTTTCTGATAATTTAAGAAATTGCAAATCGCTAGAAATGATGAAAAAATTAATTAAAAGTGAGTTGAAGCAATTACAAACGCGTTGAGATATCTGAAATTTTGTCCTCTTACAGAACTTTATTACTAGTAAAGCCAAAATATTACTTATTTTAAGTAATAAAATCACTAATAAGAGCTATTTAACAGTGATTTTATTACTCAAAATAAATAATATTTTAACCTTATTAAAAATAAATTTCTGTAAGGGTCGCGTACAATTAATTATTAAAATCATTAATAATTTTCACACGCGACGACGTGTTCGCACGTTGTCTCAAAATCGCGCTTGTTCCCATTGAAATAACTTGTCCGCTAATAGTCGGACGGTAAGGACGGATTGCTGTTTAGAGAGAATGTGCCACTCACAGAATTGCATCCCGCCGTACGGCCCACGTTTCTCCCGCGTGTATTCACGAATCCGCGAAGTTTCGCTTCTCTAAAGACGGCTATAATTAAATGCGACGCGCCGCTGCGCTTATATAGTACAAATTTAGCGTGCGCGTCGCCGGTGCAACGCGCTCGACAAAATAAAAGCGACAGACTGCGAAAAGGGGCGCGGAGTTTTACTCAACTTGTGCATGCGAGCCCCACATATCGGGAGTAGCTTATATAATGATTGCCGACGCTTGCTTTTCTCGTTTAGTTCCCGTCTCGTCTCTTTTCTCGTTCGCTTATCGTCGCCCGATAAGCTCTCCGCGAAATTGCGCCCATGAAACCGACGGACAACGGCTTTTAACGTCACGTTCGATAAAGCTGTCACACGAGGCGAAAAGACTGTGTAAAGAAATTGAATTCCTCACTTCTCTCCGTATTAGCGTTTGTTTTTTTTTTGTTTTTTTTTTTTTTTGTGAAATATATTTTCTCTTTTTATATGTATATTATTTAAAATGTTAACCACGTCTGACTCATGTGAGCCAAGTGTATTTATTGTTCGAACTATTCGTCGTCAACGTTTACTGATATGATACGCGATATCAGAAGCTTCAATATAAAGCGCTTATGCAAGATGAAACGTGATATTAAGCGGTGTAGGTGGCGATAAAGCAGAGAATTTTTTTCGTGGAACGCTATTTCGGATCGAATCGGTACCTACGTCTGTGGTTTTTATTCGCATGTTGTTCATAAAAGTTAGAGAGAAATTTAAAAATAACTTGCAATTATCTGAAAATACACAAAATGATTTGAATAATTTTTTTTTGAAATTATTCAAATGTTGCACATTACGAAGAGTTTTGTTGTGCAATTAAAACCTCACTTGTTTTTGCCGAAGCGCTAATAGCTGTTTTGAAGCGGTGCAAATTAGAATCATTGTAGAACATTCGTTTGATGATCCAATTCACTGCAATTTAATTTCTACCGCTAGCAAGTCACAAATAGCCGTTCATTTTCTACTGTAACCATTGCTGCGACGTTTGGACACGACAGAGTTGCTCAGCGCACAGTTTCGAACTTTACTCTATAAATAACATAACAATAGTCTAATGCTTACCTAAAACGTACTGTTAGAATCTTTTCGATCTGTTGCAGACGAATCTCGACGTGTTCCGTCGCGTAATTGCGTTATATTTTAATTGAAAAACGCGTAAATTTTAATTGAAGAATTAATTACAAAAACAAAAAGGAAACATACAAACGTTAACATGCCACTACAAGCGATGTAATGCTAATCTCGATTTGGTTTATTGCTCAGCAGTTATATTAGATATTGAAACGCAGCAATTTTTTTTTTTTTTGCAAATTATCAAGAAACGCCAGTGAAAACATGTCGCGTGTCTCGCGCCTTATAAGTTCACGCGCGCAACACACATATACGGTATACACCTACACACGTACGTAATATAGCACAAAATGCGAATTAAACGAAACATATCGCAGAGCTATTTGTCACGCATAATCTGCGGCGCGTTTAACGCATTAACCTAAAGAAGGTGTGAAAATTGCCTCGCATTCGCGTGGGTGATATGGAAATAGGAACGTTAACCTTCCGGTCAGCGGCTACTGTTACGTGTGTGGCATCTTTGCAATTCCGCGTCGCGGATGCAGATCATCGTCGTGATATGAATTCCTCACTGCCGCGGTCGCGTCATCTCGCACAGGAAAACACTTGCTTTTCGAAAGAAAAGTTTTGAACAGAGCAAGAAGATTTTATAGTTACTACATAGGCAGCGGGTAAAACTTGCTGAGCCTATTGAATTTCTTGTTTTGTCGACAACACAAAGAAGACTCAGCAAATTTTGTCAAAAGAGCAAAATTCTTTTTTTTTTCCTGATCGAGAAATCGACTTTGAAAATCGACTTTTATCGCGACTTTGTCGAATGATTCGAATATTAGTTTTGAGTGAAAAGGGGACGAGTGACAAAACGAAGCATTTATATTATATATAGGAAAGTTCGACTGAAGTTTCGCTAATAGTTCAGATGTCCTCGACATTACTGCCAATGTTTGCATATAAGGAAGTAAGTTTATAGTTATCAGAGAGATTATATATTTCCTGTTTGCTATTCCGGGATCTATCCGAGAGAAATAGACTTTAGGAGTATATTTCGGCTTACGTTCTGAGCAAAAGAACTTCTTTCCGTGATCAAAAGAAGTCGCTTTGTTCTTTTCAATCGCGTGGCTCGATTTAAACTCGGTATTGAAAATCTCACTCGTAACTCGTTTCAATTCAGTAGTGTTAAATTTCTTTGCAAACAAACCAGTCGCACAAGTTACTTTTTATATATATATATAAAAGTGCTAGTGCACTTCTGTCGTATATGTGTCGAATATTTTTCACTGCGTGAAATAATACATGCGAGCTTAAAATGACAAATAGTACCAAAGAATTCGTCAATATATGATTCTAGTATGACCTCGTGAAAATAAAAAAATTCGTTAATAATTGCCGAGCTCAATGATACGTCAACTAATTTCTTTGGAAATCAAGTTTTTCTTAGCTTCGAAGTATCGAAGAAGTGCTTATCGCGTCTCTTATATGATTACGTGTTTGTTTTTATTTCTAATTCCATAGATCACACGTTGTGAAACTTTTATCGAGATAATCTCCGGGAAAAGTGTAACTCCATCATCCAAATTGACTATATATATTCGGAAGCCACGAACTTCAAATAGAACTACAATTAGATGGAGAACTAGTTTGACCCGAGAACTTTAACTTGGAAAGAAACGGAGGAAAAATGAGAAAAGCGTTTTATCGAGAAAACATATCGGGTCGCGAAACATACGCGCGCGTCCCGAGGAGAAAACTCTCTCGCGAGAGTAGTCCCTCGACGAGTACTCGACCCCAGCACGTGTATGGATCTCTGCCAAATCCGAGATGTCATCGTCAATTTGAAACGCGCCCGCGAGTCCCGCAGGAGAATTCGCGCGAGGACGCGCGCATACGGGTGTTCTATCCGTATCACGCTACGGCTTGCTCCAACGATAATTCGCGAAAAAGGAGCAACGAAACTGATTTTTTTGGGTCAGGGCCGAGCCGATCTCCGGTGTGTGGAAAGAAGGAAACTTATTTCCGAGCGAACACTCTCGCGTGTTTCTCTTTTCTTTGTTTCGCGATTCTTTCTTTGTTCGGCGAATTACAATTATATCAAGATCGTTTCGCATTAAGTCTGACTAAGATCTTTGTTTCGCGGGGAAATCTCTTTGTTTTTCATGACGTACTAGAACACAACAGGTGCGCGTCACGTCATCGATGACATATGTATGTATTTTTACGTTTTTTGAAATTAATCTCACTCGCGAATTGTAACAAAAACGTAATTCCGAGCCGTCACAGTTGCGACACAAGTAAACCAATCAGCGTCGCGGAAAAGTGACAGTAGGTAATAAACATTGAGAAAAACTAAGAGAGATTTCCGATTCTTAACACGCACATGTAAGGATTTGACCGTTGAAAAATTAAACAGATCGAGTAAACACCACAGATTTTATAGCGCACAATAATGAAAGATATAGGTACTTTAGACGATTTTTGGCGATCGTTTGGTACATATATCAAAGTGTACCAAAGTATAGTTAGGATATGTACAAACTATACTTTGGTACACTTTTGGTATATGTACCAAACATCCGCCAAAAATCGTCTTTTATTACACTTTTATAACGGCGGCTTTTACAACAGACAAACAATCACTCGTCGCGGCTACTCGCAAGCGAATGCCGTACTCGCTATCTGTCGGCACGTTGTTTTCTTCCAAATCGGGAAAATTCGGCAAGCCCGATTGCTTGCGAACGGTGTTTACCGTCACGCAAAAAATACGTGATATGTACTGCTATAGGTATACACTGTTGTTACCTCTAAATTTCTAGTATATTCCTTACACATGTTTTATTGTAGGAACATTAAATTATAAAGTGCTCTTTGCAATAAGAGAATAAAATATACATATGTGAGTTAATGTAGAGACACGCTTTCGAACAATTTATCGGATAGTAAAGTTTCAGTCGTAACTCACGCGAGATATGAATCTATACCGCAAAAATATAAAGTCTGCGATTGCGCGATTTATTTTCAAGCTGAAACAGCTCTTTTTATTATTGTGTCTCCGTTTCTTTTCGGAGTTTTTTATCAGATTCATTTGTAATTAATATCGTTAACTATTCTTTTGTTCTTGCTGGATTTGCCGAGCAAGTGGTTCAGGTCGTTGAAATTCAACGCAGTTTAATTCCATTACGAAATACTGCAAAGAAGGAAATTAAAAATATAATTGATGAAAAATAAATTGCGATACGAATCTCTCTCTCTCTCTCTCTCTCTCTCTCTCTTCCGGATACATAAGTATAAACATTCGAAACGTTATTTGCAAATAGTTATTTTTAAACCTTTAAGAAGTGTCAAGTTTATATAAAATTACGGAAATAACATTGGTGGCGCGTTCGTGGAGCTTGACTCGTTTTATATATCCCGTTGAGTCACCAGTCACCGAATGTATCTTTTCGCTGCTAAATGACTTTCATTTGTTCATTCATTGTCTCTCTATGCAACTTATCAGGAAAACTGTGATAGGAGAGGAAAACTTCAGAAAAAAAAGGATATGTGTTTGTTCGATATTAAACTTGTACGAAGGATGAAAGAGAAAGGGAAAGAGAAAGATAAAAGATTTGATCATGTATAATATATCTTCTTATGTTCTACTCCTCTCCGTGCCGTGGAACGATGAAATGTAGGTTAGTAGGTTTTCCTTGTAAATTCTGAAATAAGTTTATGTCCTTACATTTATTAAGGCGAGCCGTGCATGCCAACTTCTTGCTGTGTGTTTAGATTTTTAATTCAACGTTTCTCTTTTTAGTTTATTCAACCTTGATCTCTTTATTTTGCTTATATTCGCGTTTTGATTAAATACGTACATATATATACATATATATATATATATTTACATAATCTTGCTTTCTTTTTGTCCCCGAATCCCTGATGCTGTTTACTTATTTTTTTTATTACAATTTCTGCTCCAGCGCGGCTGCAACGTAATTCTCTCCTACGACATTTGCCCCCGTTCGGACATTTTTTTTTTTTTAATTTACATGTAATTATCGATTTTTTCCGAGACCCCCACACATAGAGTCGCTTCGCGTTCTCCCACGACTCTTTGTCCGCGCGCGCGAGTTACGCGATCGATGCATAATATCGGCGTCGGTCGGTCACGCCTGAGCGAGCTCTCGCGCGGCAAATCCGCGAGCGCGTTTCGGTTGTGCAATTACCGCAGAGCGAAATTAATCCGTCGCAGGCGCAGCCGATTTGTGTCAAGGCGAAGCGACGGCAGTCTGCGCGCCGCTTTCCTCGCGCTCGAGGGTTGGCGTTGCGCGCGGAGATGCGAAAGCGCGAGAACAATATACGCGCACACCAACATTTTGAAAGGGAATTCCAGTGGTTTTCCCGACGGAATTGTCCGCGCATCGAAAGATGCTTTACAGCGGTGTAAAAAAAAAATGATAATATGACAAAACAATAGATTTTTAAACACGGCATCTATCGTACAGATGTTACAATACCTCGTTTTTTAAGACTATCGTAATTTTATTTTGAGATGAGAAGATTCCAGCGGCTTCCAGGCCACGGTAGCTCGAAATGCGTGCGTCCCGCTATTTTATTTTAAGAATCTGGCAGATAAAAATATGATATC